>JYDV01000129.1:0-119590 GCA_001447645.1 Trichinella pseudospiralis | reverse complement strand
TATTGGTGAATAATCACTGCTTACGCATAAAATAATAGTCAGCATGATAGTAATACTTTGCAAAGAATACCATGATATTCAGCGAAATTAAAGAATGGAAAGAAATTTTTATCAAACTCTTTGGAAAAAAGGAAAATAAGTGCAGAAAATAAAAGAATTACAAACATAACAATTACTGAAAATCTCTGCATAATCAATTAATACTTTAATGTAATGCACGTTCAGTTTAAATTACAGAAAATTGTGCATCACGGTTGTTGCAGTTATTATAATATAAGCAACGACAAAATGAAGAAGCTATTTATTACAAATTTATTTATTTTTCCCACTAAAACTTTGCATCGTATACTAATTCACATTCATTTATTGTTTTCAATCAAAAATATTGTGCAAAATTTTGAGAAAACTTTCTCAATGCTCCAAACATAGCTAAGGCTATCGCAGCTGAAAAACTGCATGTAGGAAAAAAAATTCATTTTCATATAAACGGTTTCAATCAATTACTTAAATTTGTAAAATATGGTAACAGCTGACGACACAATTCCTGCTAGTGAATTGTGTATATCAATCACAACATCAACTTGCGGTGTAATATGAGCAGGATGCCGTCAGTACTGACAACTCCATTAAAGTATGACAGTATTTTGATTTTGCGCTTTCAATATCTATTCTTATATA
This sequence comes from Trichinella pseudospiralis, assembly GCA_001447645.1. NCBI lineage: Eukaryota > Metazoa > Nematoda > Enoplea > Trichinellida > Trichinellidae > Trichinella > Trichinella pseudospiralis. The sequence continues at coordinate 118,912 of JYDV01000129.1, read as the reverse complement.
ATACATTTGTTTTCCTTTTTGAAAATTTAAATATTTTAATCAACTGCTGTATGGTTTCGCTGCAGAAGTAGCACACAACAAATTTACTCGTAGTAAAGCGGAATTCAGAAATGTTCAGCAAATATAAATTCATTATCTGCTTTCAGCAATATTATGATGTTATTTAATAGAAAACTGTAACTTACAAAAATAGTCAGCTTCCCATCATTTGGAGAGATGTTTTTTGAAGAGCTGCAAAAGATGATTGACCATTTTGAATAAAAATAATGATGCTTGTCGAACTTTTTTGAAGACATCTTCTATTCTGAGCATGCAGGCAACCATCAGCCTACAAATATTTGAAATCAACCTCAGAACAAAATTCAATTCATGAATTGATGCAAAATGAAAGTGAACGCAGCATGCACATCGATGATTAATATTTGATTTTCATTCCACAAATAAAAATTTTTAATATTCGCTAAACAAGTACAATATTTTCTTTTTATTCACCTTCTACAGTAAACATAGTCTCCGCGACCGTTGAAGCACAACAGCAGAAAGCTCAAAAACAGAAATATATGAGATGAAACTTTACATTGGTAACTACAGTATTGCTTTGCACATCTAGATACCATTGGATAGCACAAATAAAGTAATTTAAGTAAAGCTTTTAAGTTAGTTTTAAAGCGGAAGTTAAATCAAATTATTTCATCACTATTAGGCGTGTCTCGTTAACATGCAAATTTTCATGGGTTGCCTTACCGTTTGTTTGCTTAGTAACAACAGCTCGATACAAGCGGCTTTCAAGAAGTCTTCTAATATAGAAAAAAAATTCTTTTGATATGCTTCTTTTTCAGCAATCCAATGACATCTAGTAATGGGGAATAACGTAATTGTTATTATTGTAAAGCTGTATCGTGAATATTGTTTTTAGTGTAATTTTAGATTAACATTAACGTGAAATTTTTTCTTATTTTAACGTAATGAAAAGCAGGCGCAGTGAGACTTGTTTACCATAAAATGTATGCAAATTTTTGCTGGAATGCTAGGCCTATTGTTCAATGTAGCTTCGGATTCAATGCTTGTTGAGCAGGGTGATTGCACTGGCGTTGAAGTGCAAAATTGAATCTATATATTCAATGCTAAAAATTTAAATGACGTCACTGAAATATGGCGATTATTTACTAACGTTTTTCATCTGTTTTTGTAAAAAGTTTGAAATTAATTAGGATGCTGAAAATCTACTGAAGATACAAAATTAGCTGCCCTCCATTTTATTTCGACATTAGCAATTAGCCATATCGCAAAGCAAGGAGAAGGCGCTGTGTTCCTGATACAGCCGGATACATTTATCCTGCTCAATAATGTTGCAGATTACTTTACAGGATGGAAAGTGCAATATTAGCCAGGGATAAGCTTTTCCAACACTTATTCATGTGAGAATTTTCTCCAAAGCAATAAATTTACACAAGCAAATAATGAACATTAAATCATATTCATAATAATAATGAACATTATATATTAAAGGCATATCAAAATTGATGAGAATATTTTGTTTAAATAAAAACACAAAAAATCAGTATGGGACTTTAAACATTTCAGTATTTTAAACTTTAATGCCTTTAAATTATTAGTTTAAAATACTTCGCTGAAGCAAATCTGCTTGATGACAACAACAGCAACAGCAACACAGTGTTTGTAAAATTCTCGTACAACAACGCGGTGTCTGGTTGTGAAAGCTGAAAAACATTTCTGAAAATGGTAAGCATTACTTTATTTCGGCACTTGTTTTCTGGAAAATCTTTTTAATTGAGAAACATTAATTTACCTTTAAATATTGCTTCACTATGCGTGATATGAATTTTCTCAGCCAGTTCTGCTCACACGACAGATACATTGATTTGAGAGCATCATAATTTATTTTCATGAATTTCCATTTTCAGGCAATGAAAGTTCTGCTAATTTTTCTGTTTTTCTTCAACATTGAGAGAACCTCAAGTAGTTCTTTCTCTTGTCCAGCCGATACGTATCCAGACGTTTACAGAGGTGGTCTAAGAGATTTAAAGCATTGTACAACGTTCGTACCTTCGAGAGAATTAAAAACTGCTGAAAACATGCCAGAAACAAAAGAAGACAACAGTTTGTTACGAAAAATGGTCAACTTTTGCAAATATAATTTCAAAAATGGACAATTGTTGTCCTATTTGAGCGAAGAAGCAATGTCATATCACGGAAACTATGAATATCCAGAAAAAGAAATAACAGTGCATTCTGCAACGGAAGTAGGCAAGACTAAATACGCAAGTGCTGTTCGAAGATTTCATAAATATTGGAATGATTACTCAACGCATGAATGTTACTTCAACACAGCAATTTACTTCAATCGAAGTTTGGATGAAATATCAAGTACAAACATGGAACGTTGCCTGTCCAATGTTTGGGGTTTTTTTGAAGTTCGTTATATTCCAAATGATATTCGTCATGCTTGGTGGAAGGATTATAGTTTTGATGACAGTGGCATAGAACACGCAATCGGATTAAACATAATGTGCCGATGCATGAAAATTCAAAGTAGAAATACTGAATATAAGTTTGCTACTCGGGCATGGACTTGTTCATCTGACCTCTGCCAGTATTTCGCTTGTGTATCTTCTACTTACAAAGATTGTCAAGAAACGAGATTTAAACGATGCACATTTCCACCTAATGAAACCATATGCCGAGAATACACTTATGTACGTCAGCAAGAAGCCGACATACCGTATGGAAAAGAATGCCCTGAACGTGATTATGGAGAAATATGCGAATGTCCTTGTTCAGACAAACCGTGGTCAGAATGGTCTGCAAAAAGTACCACTTGCGGTCCATATACAAGAGAACGGTATAAGGTCGTAAGAGAATTCGAAAATGTCGACGTGGATTGCACAAAAGAAAGACACAAATGCTGCTTCTCCATCGAACAAGGATTGCAAACCAATTGTACAGATTTTTTCATCAACTCCAACAAAACCATAATGGAATACAGAGAGACGTGTAAAAACAATAATGGGCAGATAATTAAAACTGAGGCTGGTTATTTTTGCGAATGTGATGACAGTCGTCATGGAACATTATGCGAAAATGGTAAGAATTGATTTATAAATACAATTTCTATTTTACATAAAAGTGACATATCACTCAGATAAAACTATATAAAACAGTTTACTTAAATGTCCTACATTTCGATCATTTTCAATTTGAAGTGATTATTGCAGAAATGACTAGCTTCTCAATAATGCTTATAATTTTGCTTACGTAAGTTAAACTGCATCATTCACTGTAAAGATCAGTGCAGTATTGGAAGTAAATCATAAACGAATAATATTCCATTTTTGAAATTCATAATTATTTTTACCGTTGCTGTGCCTGTATTATATACTATTAATTAATATTAATTTTTATCCTTGCAAATATAAAAATAATACTTGCAAAGCTTGTCAATTCATTGTAGTTTACACATTCTGTGAAGACCATCCAAATGTATGCCAAAATGGTGGAAAGTGCTTCAATGCAGGCAGTTCATATATTTGCTCTTGTACATCTGACTTTCAAGGTGTAAACTGCACTATACGTAAGTTATTACAAAAATTCATATGCAAAGTCTTTTTGTTCTCTATTTTCAACATGGCAATTTCACATGAACTGCTCAAACTTTTGAGTTTTGTATACCACAATTTTGCATAACTTTAAATTCTTCATAATAACTATATAAATGAACAAATAACCAAATGCGTAAAATGAATCTCCTATTTGTTACTGCAAAGTTAGAATTTTAGCTGAAATCACTTGCGACAACGGTAAAAAATGCTTGAATGGAGGAACATGCTCACTGGTGGAAGGTAAATACATCTGCCACTGTAGCCAATCGTATACAGGCAAATTTTGCGAAAGTCGTAAGTGAAAATTTATTATAAATTTTATTCTACTGACATTGTATATGTATGTGCACTGTCTGAAGCATTTGCTGCAACAAGCAATAATTTCAACTTATACTGGTTAATAATTAATTGTTGTTCATTTCATTATTATCAAGATTTGTCCCATAATTCAGCAATACAACAACAATTAACTTCTTAACCAAATCGCCTTTGCCCACTCAAAGCAATATAACTAACATTTTTGTACTTCCTAGATACTGGCCTGTGCAAGAAGGATACATGCAAAAATGGTGGCTGCTGTGCAGCGTTAAGTGAAACCCATTTCCAGTGTCTTTGTGCAGATGGTTTCAAAGGAACTTTATGTGAAGGGGGTAGAAAACAGAATGAAAAAGTTCAGATTTAATTCAATTAATTAATGATTTTATTTCAGTTGTCAGCAGATTCGAAGAAATTGTAACAACGCTATCAAATTCCTACATAACTATAGCAATCGCCATTTGTTCATTGCTGGCAGTGGCTTTCCTTTGTATAAGTGGACAAGTAGTGCGTCGCCGTCGAGTAAGCATTTCATATTGTCAATTTATCACATTAATTTTTCAAAATTGAAAACTTAACCCTCTACTGTTATAAAACAATTAATTATTATAAAATATTGAACAGGTAAAATTTTCAAATTAAACAAAAGAATATCAAACCATAAGTATCACACTGTCAAGTGATAAGAAGATAATTATCGAAAATTAAATTCCATTCTTTGGAAATTTTCTATTTACTATTATTAGTATTGGTAATTACATTGAAAATAAATGATTTCAGAAGCGACGCCGAGGAAGGCATTCCCGAAAACGAAGAGAGCCTAAGAAACCCAAAACTTTGTCCACAGAGACAAATTTATAAAAGAGAATACCGAAGAAAATTAACAATATAACAATATAACCGTTATTGAAATCATAATTGTATATTATTATGTTCAATTTATTTTTTGTTAAATTCATTTAATAAAATTTTGAAAAAAACTACACAAAATTGCTCCCTATATGTATACATAGATCACTTTTCATACTGTCATCGCGCGCGTTATTATTTCATCAACCTCAGTGCTGTACGACAAGAATATTGAACAATTTTCCCAGACAATGACATACAAAGCAATCTAACTTACCGAGTAGTGGAGCTTATCACGGTTTGATCAGGAAAAATAGTTTCTCTGTATATTTCATGTTGATATATTCCAATTTACAATAATGCCCAATTTTCAGTCTGAAACAATCGAAACAGCTCGTGATAACCAAGTTCAGCTTCACATACCTATAACAATAAACAAAATTGCAAAATTTAACCACTACAAGTAATATTTTCACAGTAAAATGTGCAGTAATTGATAAGCGAAATTTACATGAAATCAATAACAAATCACAATATTCGATAAAATCACATTTATCACTAAAAAAAAATAAAATCACAAAATCGACTATAAAAATTCAAAGCAAATTTACTATTGATTAATTGAAATTGGTGAAACGTAAAATGTTCAAAACCTTTACATTTTTCACATTTACAATTCGACTGCTCCAAGTATAGAATATTTTTATATTATTGCTTACAAAACGATCAGTAACTATAACATGTTATTTTCAAATATTAAGATCGTGATGAAAAGCAGGCACAGTAAGATTTGTTTACCATAAAATGTATGCAAATTTTTCTTGGCCTGCTATGCATACGCTTACGTGGCTTCAGATTCAGTTCTTCTATTGAGTAGAGTGAGTGCACTGGCGTTGAACTGCAAAATTCAATCTATTAATTCAGTTCAGTGCTAAAAAATTTAAATAATGTCACTGGAAAATAGAGCTTAATTACAAGCGTTTCTTGTCCACTTTTATAGAAAGTGTAAAATTAATTAAAATGCTGAAAAAGCAAGGCAAGTACAAAACGAGCAGTAATTTATTTTAAATGCAAATTAGGTAGAATTACGCAACTGGAAACAACAAAGATTCAAAGTGTTTTATTATTGAAAAATAAGTGGAAATAACAAACATGTAAACGGTAGAAAACTGTAAACATGAATTGTAATAATACCAAAAGCATGCAAATTGATGACAGTTCATCAAAATGTACAGTAATATTGTGTGTCAGGTATGACAGCAATATCGTTATTCGTGAAGCATCAAAAACAGAATAACCAACAGTGTCAACTTTCAGTTATGCAACTTCCACGCAATCTGGTTAGGGCTACGACTTTGGCAGTTCAGAGTGCACGATCCGCCCTGAAGCAAAATTTCAACTGAAATTCAAGAAAACAAGCACAGGAGCTTCGAGGCTGGGAAGCCTAGAATCCATGTAATAGGGCACTGGTGGGGGACAGTGGAAGCGAAATGGCTGAGCCGTACGGATAGCCACCGCAACCAAGAACCTTTCGAGAAAACCTGCTAAAAGCATCTGATGAAAAACAAATAAAGAAATAAAAATGAGCAGCCTACCCTCCCCTGTGTAAAGTTCACAAAATCCCAAAATCTTCCCCACCCTCACGGTGTCAGGATAGGAGCGGAAAATTGCCCCTATCCTGAAAATGCGAAGAAACTTCCTTCACTTAAAACATAACATCTCCCTTCACCTGAAAGCTGCGGAAAAACACACTAAAAGCGTTCCCACGCTTCCATGGGGAGCAAAAAAAACAAAGTCTCACCACCTCTTCATTTCCGAGTGGAAAACAAAGGCTTTCCCCGCCTCAGGCTCCAGAAGCCCGCGCTCTGCCTGCCCACAGAGCAAGGGATGTGCTTGCATTCCTCCTTGTCCAAAGGAAAAGAGCGCCACGCTCCAAGGTGAGGCCCATTTTTGGTCTCTCCAGTCTCCACCTGCTTTAAATATTTCAAGTCTCACTCCGGGCTTGTCTGCCATTTCACGGAACTCATTTATGCCAGAATTGAGTTCTTTCATTTTTTATTACTTTGCACATGTATTAGTTTTTTCAAAAAAATCCATTAATAAAAAATTGCTTGGCTACATTGTTCTTGGTTTACATTTGAAAAGATGAAAAGAACATCTTTGCTTACTTTTTTCAACGTTTGAATTTACTGACTTGTGCTCTACAAATTAGTTTTCAAATTGAAATTTGATTTTCTTCCTAAGACGTATTTAATATCACTGGCTGGCTACTATTAATGGCAAACATGATATGTTTGCATATCGAACATTTCAAGTTAAGAATACGTTCGAAAACTGAAAAATAAAATCTAAAACCTCATTTAATTTATTTAATCATTTAATTATGTCTGCTAATTTACAGTCTTAATATTTGTTATAGCCCCGCGTATGAACAACCGCTATACCATACCGTAACAATTTTCATCATTGGATTTTAGTAAACTGCAAAATAACTAAAAAATGCAAGTTACCAAAATATGTCTTCACTTCGTTCAGGCTTGCTTTCTCTTTGTCCAGTTGAGAATTGTGAAAAGCCATTTTGAAAAATGTTAATAAAATAAATAGACAAAACAGATCAGCTTCTTCTGTATACTGTCATTCTGTATACTGCTGTCTGCTCATCATTCAGCAAGACTGATGAACTGTGTGAAATCGCCACACTGCGTTATTCAGTAATTACTACTACAACATTATCTGGTCGAGCAAGCAAAGCAATAGCAAGCTATCCAGTAGCACACAACGTGCAAATATCCCGTCCGAAAAGCACCCGGTACAGTGCTGGACGACCGTTTGCAGAATGCTGCATGAGAAAACCGCAGTACAATGAAATAAATAGCTAACGCAGTAATCGTTATAGCGGTGTATGATGAAACTGAACTGCTGTGCCGTAGAAAATAGCCCGTTGCGCAGTAGTTGGAGCTATGTATATTATGCAAAAATTCCTCAGTGGGGCGTATTTAATTAATGAACGCGGTGCACGTTGAAAATGAACTGCTGCGCTACACAAAATAAATAACCCTACACTTAGATTTCGTTTCGTATGTTAAATTTCAACTGTGCTACATGATAATCTGCGTGAAAATCAATATCAAAAATACACTGCTGTACTTTGCACCGTTTCCAAATTATAATATTCATTTTGCAATAAGTGTTTTTTTTTATTAATGAAAAAATTGTTACTTTTTGTTCATTCATACAACACACTGTCTTGATTGCTGTCTGGTGTCGGACCAATCACGTTGAACAGTTTCAGTTACAAGCAAAACATTGTCTAAGAGAGAGAAAAGCTTTATTCAATGAAACAACACTGCTTCTCACCGAGATCAACTCTCACTGGTGTTGGCCAATTGCAATCTAATAATCAGTTTTTTGCACTGCTTCTGAAATGCGCTGTTTGCAAGATGAAAATTGCAACGGCCGTGCAAATGTATTTTACAAATTTCATTCTGAGCACGTAAACAGAGAATTTTATGAAAAGTACAATGAGCAACTGCAATTTACCAATGCGTATACAACGGATGGTTTATCAGTTTTGACCAAAAGGAAGAATCTGCACTGAGCGCTGGCCAAAATGCGTCCGGAAATGGAGCAATGAACGGTGTGCGAATTTCTTTAGCCAATGTCACATTCCGACAAGATCCCTTGTGCATTATTCGAGCCGTGGGTATTCCATGTCTTCTCTCTTGACACCACATTTTATCAAAGTCACACAGACTTCTATGTGTACGCCCTTTACTGTCGCAAATGGTAATATCCTGCTGTTGTGATGATCGCCCATGACACCGCGTCACGCAACAAGGACCCTCTTGTTTCAATGCCACTTCAACACCGTAACTAAATGTTAAAAGCAATGCTTTTTGCTTTCGACAAAATCATTTTCACTGCAATAAAAGCATACGCCAATTTCAAATAACACTGTTCCCGCTTGAATAGGCATCGGTTTTTGTGCGTTTTGCCGTATGAATCACAAACTGGCTGCGCATAATACGGACACGGCTTGCTGCATGGACACAAGTTCGCTTTTTCTTAAAATGTACTGTGTATTTTGAAATTCATCTTATCCTGAAAGCTCAATTCATTTTTCAAAAATTTCACCAAAACTTACTGATGATCTGCCTGTGCTTTTTCCAAACAATACACTGTTCATTTTCAAAATGGCACTGATTTCGATATATACGTCCTCTGAGGTCACAGACTGGCAACGCATTCGCAGCGCATGGTCGTTCTTGGCAACAGAATCCGTCATAAGAATAAAGCAAACCTGCAAAATGCATTCAATTCAGATCAATTTACAAGTGTTGCTTGATGCAACAATTTAGAATTAAAAAATTTTAACCATCTAAATGCTTTTGATTGCAAGCCAACGTGCATAAATTTCGGTAAACATAGCTTTGGCCTCGGTGCTTGCCGCAAACAGGTTGTAGATGCTTTGAACACAAGCAACGTTCATCAGTTTCATCGGCCAGTGGAAAATCCAATGATAGTTGGGCATTGGTAAATCGACCGCTCTTTGGATCCCAGCCGACCAAACCAACTGCAGTTGCAGAAACAATCATTGATAACATCAAAGTATTTAAAAAACCAATTTCCCTCATCTTGCATTCAACTGTCAGCTTCAGTACATTAACAGAAAGTGCACTGCTGCTTTTGGATCACCGTATAGTAAACACACGACATTATTCATTTCAACAACAATCTCGAGTATCTCAGAAATGATAAATCTAACGCTACTTCAAATGAAAAGTACACGATTGAAATTTAGAATTCATCACTATTCTATTCTTCTAAAAGTCACGACACTAAAAATACGCATGCTCTCATACTACGTAACGATGCATCACCATTGATGCAATACAGTCAAATTTTCACTCGAACATTTCACCATATAATCTGTACACTGACTACTGTTAGGCGACTCTCTAATTTTTGAATTATTGTCCCGCTTCTACTGAAATCGACGATTTTCTCACGCCCTCATTCTCATCAGTTTGGATGTTAGATATATGCAACGTAATATGTTCACAATTTATACAAATATATATTGTGATTTCAAATGTGAATAAAACTTTAAACAATATTAACGTTTTCTTCAACCGTATAAAATGCTTTTAACGTAATAATGTACAAATAAGTACACATAAATAAATAACATACGTATGACATATCTAAATATTTATTACATGCTCCATCAACGCTACTTATCTGCAATTTTTGTGTCCTAGATATTTATTTACTCAATTCTTCTAACATGAAGCGTTCGAAGCAATCAAAAGACAAGAAAACAATACGCATACACAAACAGTCAGTCAGTGGAGGGTTTGGAGAAGTTTGAAAAGTGCAAAGTAGAAGCCAGTGATAGTTAAATGCAGTACAAATGAAAAGTACTGCAAGAATTGGAAAACGCAAATAACTGCCAGAAATAAAAAAAACGTCACATGCCGGAGCGGCCAGAAAATTAGGTAATGATAAGGTAAAGTAATACATGCTGCAATTAATTGAAATGAAAAATTTCTGCGTTACGCAGAAAATGATCAACACTTGTGAACAACGGTTGGCTACTTTTATTGAAAACGACCAATTTATAATTAAAAAAAAAACATTTAAAATAAAAGTAATAGTCAAAACTTTGATTAAACTTTAAACGAAAACCTGAACTTCAGCATCAGAATGTGATTTGCGTAAAAATGTAGTGTGATCAACAATGTATTTACAAGACAAAAATACAGAAATACAAAAAAAAACCTATGTTCCTCAAAAACAAATCCTAAAGCTTGTTAATGTAAACATTCAAAATACTGATCACAACTGAGAAATAATTTAGTCGGTGAATACGTCTAGTTTCTTTTAAATCAAATTTCTTGGCCCTTTTAATATAATTTAGCCTTGATTGTCAAAAAATACAGTAAGAATTTTATTTTTTTAACATAATTGCAAACGTTAGCATCCGCTTTGCTGATTTAGTTGAAAAAACATTTTTGCATATTAACGAATGATCATGCACAGGTATCGCATTAAATGATGATTGCAATTTTTGATAAAGTTTTCCGATTTGCTGCATTTTCAACAAGATAACATGCTCCTACTTACTGTTTTTTTCTCTCATTGATGTTTTCTTTTTCTTTCTTGCCACAACATAACAGATACTTTCGATGGGTGATATTGTAATTTTTCAAACTATTTGTTCTTTTCTTTTTTCCCTGAACAACATTTGAACAAATGCGATGCAACCAACGTTCAAACGACCTTCTTCTTTAACGATATCATCATCATCATCATTATTATTATTATTATTATTATTATTATTATGGTCAGAAAAATGATTAAGCATTCTTTCAATGTTATAGATAAAATATCAATAATTTAACATCCCTCTCCTGTAACGAGTTTAGTTAACAGAGTCAGCTTGTGAGATTCAAGTTGCAACTTTTCTCCAAAATCAAATGCGAATGACTTACCCGACGACGACGACGACGACTGTATGCGCGATCAAACTCAAATTTATCGTGATTTAAACTTTTCTTCACCTTTCGATAGTGCTCATTTTGTTGTTCAGTTGATGACAGCAACGCTAATGAATCAATGAATGAATAACTTGCACTGCAATCATTTCAGCATGCATCCAGAATTAATTCTCCATCTGCTGAGAAATCATAGAACTTTGTTTCGCCGTCATCTGCAGTCGCAACAACTGACTTACGCTGATCATGGCCATCCTGAACAGGTACTTGAGCTGCGCAAAGTGAAAATACCATCCGCACTGCAAGCCGACCAAGTCCAATACAGTATGCTCGCAGCCAGCATCAATCCGGCAGATATCAATCAAATTCAAGGTGTTTATCCGGTGAAACCGACTTTGCCAGCCGTGGGTGGCAACGAAGGCGTACTGCGTATCGAAGCGGTCGGCAACGAAGTGACCAATCTCAGGGTCGGCGACTGGGCCATCCCGGCTCAAGCAGGCTTCGGTACTTGGCGAAACGTGGGCGTGGCCAATGCTAAAGACCTTTTGAAAATTAACAACCAACTATCCGTGGCCGAGGCGGCCACGTTGGCCGTGAATCCGTCGACCGCTTATCGGATGCTTCAAGATTTTGTCCACTTGCAACCTGGTGATGTAGTTTTACAAAATGGTGCCACGAGCGCTGTTGGCCAGAACGTCATTCAACTTTGCAAGCATTTCGGTTACACCAGCGTGAACATCATCCGCGACAAGTCGAACACTGTCGATTCGATCGACTATCTGAAAGAGCTCGGTGCCGATCACATTCTGACCGAAAACCAACTCAAGGTTGTTCGTTTTCTGTTATTTTGTTTCGTTAATGCTGTGTGATCGAAAATTTTCATCCATTCAGAGTGAAGATGCTGAGATGCTTTTCAGCAATATAGCCGCCCCAAAGTTGGGCTTGAACTGCATTTCCGGTAGAAGTACAGTATTTATGGCGGCCGCATTATGCTCCAATGGAAAATTGGTTACTTACGGCGGCATGTCGAAACAGCCGTTACAAGTTCCCACTGGTACGTTGATTTTCAAACGGATTCAACTGCACGGATTTTGGATGTCGGCATGGAATGCACAGCAAAAGAACCAAACTGAACGTTTGCACATGTTGAACACGTTGACCGATTTACTGCTTCAGCGGAAGCTTCGTACACCTCGATTAGAGATGATACCGTTCAAAGACTACAAACTTGCCATCAAGCAAGCTTGCGATGCTACTACTACTACTACTGCAAGAAAGCAACTGCTAGTTTTCGAATCTTGAATACAACTTAAAAAGCTATTATTTATTTGTTAGTTAATTGAAAATATAATTCACTGAATATGACCTGTACATTTTTTTCATTACAACAAATAACATACATACGTATACATCAATCATATCATATCACACATCAATACATGTATAGATAGATATGTATATATGATGATGAAAGAAATGAAATTTATATTTCTTTTTTCATTGAATTTAATCTTTCGAAACAGATGACCTAGAGAGAAAAAGAAAAGTTAGGATAATAATTTTAAAAAAAAGAAGCAAACTATAAAATACTAACTGACAAATTGTCATACCCTATATCTTTGCAACCACTGCCGCTTAAATAAATATAAGGAGTCTGCAGTCGTCGCTGCTTGTGGATCTGCTTTTCCAAAGTGCCCAACGGTGTATCAGTAGAGCTCATTTCATTCATCAGCTGAAATATGAAACAAAATATTGCTAAATATATATATCACCAGCCCACCAATGCTGCTGCTGAATGAAGAGCACACAAAATACGGCATTTACCTCCGTTTCCATGATCTTCTTCATGCGTTTTTCAACCTTCTTCTTGCCAGGCGCTTTGCCGTGGAATTTCCAAGACAAATATCTGAAAGCATCCTTCGCATCCATCAATCGACCATGCTCGTCAGCGTATTCCAATTTTACGTTCGGAACGTAATTTTTCTTTTCTTTAAAATCCACTATCGGTCCACCATGACCACTTCCACCCATTCGTTCCAACTTTTTTGCATATTTATCATCGATATCACTGAAATTTATCATTTCATATTTTCGCTCAATATTACCAAAAATTGCTCACTTGAATTGTTTATCTAAAACGGTGTAACGTTTCGCTTTCAAATGCTGCAACTGTGCATCCTGGTCAAATCCTTTCTTATCCTTGTCCAAATAGCCTTTGCGGAAAGCCAGCTGCAATGCCGACGCAACACTGCGCCTAGCTTCAGGCTCTTCTTCCAAAATTGGTTTCACATTCAATTCTTCTCTTTTCTATTTTTTCACCGTAATAATCAAAGAAAAAGCAAATAATAAAATAACCGAATAATGCAAATACACACACACACACACACACACACACACACACACACACACACACACACACACACACACATACATATATATATATATATATATAAGATTAAATTCATTTTCATTATACATGAAATTATATATATATATAAACATACCACATCATCGCCGTCCAAAGAACCCGATTCGGATTTCTCTTCTTGGGTTAAATCCTTCGTTACCCAATTACTACTTTCTTCTCCGACATCTTCAGATTTAATCTTTTTAGTTTTCACCAAATCCAAGCTAACCAATTCTCTGGAATCACGATTGCCTGAACGTCCATAAGTTGGAATTTCGCCTAAACCACGACAATATTCGGATACGGAGTCAAAAATGACTCCAGAAGTGCCAGGCTGCATATGCTGTTGATCTGCATCACTTTCTGTACTAGTATTATTTTTCAATGCACTGACAACCTGAAAATGAATTTGTGTTGAATTAAATCACAATTGAATGCAATGTTGAAAAATTGCAAAATCCGTTGGAGAGACCTTTTCAGCACCGAACTTGAAGCTCTGTTGCATGCTTTCGGCTAATTTTGCTTTTCTTGCACGATTCAAAATTGCGTTGAACTCTTCCTCAGCTTCATCTTCAATTACAACATTTTCCAATGACAACTCGACGGTGCCTGAAACAATTTCATTTCTTTTACAATAAATAAATATCAGTCAAGTATAGTGATAAAAATTTACCAGTTTCACCAGGCTTCTTCAACAGGTCGTTCTTCAGAGATGCAAGACGATTCATCTCTTGCTTATTTGTTGTCGTTGTTGTTGCTGTTGTTGCTTCCAATTTAATTTCTTCACCTTTTCTCAAGCTATTCTCATTATCCAATTCATAATTTTCCTTCGTTCTTCCTTTGCCACGTTGTCTTAAATACCGACAATGATTCATTAGAATATAAGGAAAGAGAAGAAAAAAAAACTACAATCCTAAATGGCAAGCCGAAAATTATCAATTGCTACTGATGTTGTTGGCTTACCTGCTTCCATAGTCTTCGTCAATTTGTCGTTCGGATTTCAAAAATAAATCTTCAAAAGTTTCAGCATTAGTTTTGCGTTGCTTTTTCACACGTTTGCGTGGTTTTTTGAATTTCGCCATCTCTTCAGCAGTGTAATATTCGCGAGCAATTTCCAGAGGAGCTGAATTCAACGACTGCACACCCTGACGTAACTGGTTGCTCAATTCTCGCAAAGCGGCTTCTTTGGAAATATCCACATTACCATCTTGATCTGTGTTGTAAATTCAAAATACAAGCTGCTGTTCATTTTGCATTCACCAAATCAGCATGCCTCAATCAACTAACTGCTACTTACCCAATTTAAACGATTCCTTTTTGATACCAAAAATCTCATCGTCATACTTTTTCAACAGCACCTTCTCTTTCAACTTGACAAAAATTACAAATTACTTACATACAACAACAACAACAACAACAACAACAAAATTCAACAAATTACCATTCCAAATTCATCCACTTCTTCTTCAAATGGATCATAATCTGGCTTTTTCTTTCTATTTTCAACGTTCCTTTTCC
This sequence comes from Trichinella pseudospiralis, assembly GCA_001447645.1. Taxonomy (NCBI): domain Eukaryota; kingdom Metazoa; phylum Nematoda; class Enoplea; order Trichinellida; family Trichinellidae; genus Trichinella; species Trichinella pseudospiralis. Next base: position 103,706 of record JYDV01000129.1, on the reverse strand, counting down.
ACTGTTGCTGTTCAACCAACGTTGGATTGATCAAAACATCCTCACCATCGTCCAAAACATCTAATCAAACAATTGAAAATTAACAATCCAATTAAAGAAAAAATACACAACAATGAAAAGTAACAACATTTCTTCATACCTTTGTCTTGTAAAACTAAAATTGTTTCTTTTCCTTCTAAAAATTCATCTTTCGCATGAAGAACTGTAAATCCGCTCAAATCTTTAGATGAATATTTCTAAAAAAATAAACAAAAAACATATCCTACTCATACAACAGAAAACAATTCAATCAAAAAATTACAGTATGCCTTGGCAGCGCGTGTTTCTTATGGTCAAGTTCTTGAATCAATTCATTGTCCATTTCTTCCAACTGTTTTGCCTGGTAAAAAAACGAAAAGCAAAACTTCATCAAATGTATTTGACAAAAGATTTAAAAAAAATTAAACTTTCCAGTTACCTTCATCTCAGCTAACTGACGTTCCTGTTCCAATGTTCGACTTTTCTGAACCCAAGCTAAAGCAGACTCTTCTTCTTCTCCACTATCGGATTCAGCAAGCGATTTCACATTCCTACATTGAAACATCATTCAAATTAAGTCACATTCAAAGTAGCACTAAGAGCAAACTGTCTTACAATAATCTGTCGTGAAGCATACGACGCTCTTTTTGTACCTGTAGCTTCTCCTTGAACAAATCTTGTGCCTTCTTTTCCGTCACGTTCAATGCCGGGCGATGGACAAATTCTTTTCCATCTACCGAGACAACTTCTTAAAATAAAAACAAAATATTCATCATCTGAAATAAAAAATAGAAAAAATAATGCAACACACTTTCCACCACTGTAGTGCCGTCGTCGGTGATCACTGTTCGTTCTTCTTCTTCTTTCGTTTCTTCCATTTTCAACGGTGCCAGACCCAGCTTTTCTCTCAACTTGCTGTATAAAATTACTACACATTACTGAATTGTAAAATTGCAAAACTTCTCTCTCATTATGATCAATAATAAATACTTGGTTTCTTCAATGCTCAGTGAAATTTCCGCTGATGCATCTTCTTCCATTCCGACGAGCCCATCTGAGACAAAATCTGAAGAATCAGATTCGTTTCTTTTTGCTTCCATTGTTCTGGTGTTGAGTTTCTCAGAATCATCGAATTCGATCTTGTCATCATCCTTGGCTTGCACAGATTTTTTCACACTTTTACCCTTTGCACCACTTCTTTTCAACCGTTTCTTGGCACCTTCCGCTTCTTCATCTGAGCAAGATTTGGATCGTTTTCGTTTAGCCTTACTCTCGTGTTTGCTTTTCGATTTCATTGATCACTGACAAATCTGAACACAAAAAAAAAATAGTTAAATTTCACCTGATGAAAAAAAATAATATAACTGCGATAATTTGAACATAAATTATTTTGTTTAATCAAATCAATTACATTTACATTGAACAATATATGTTCAATAAAAATAAACCGAGTTCATTTTACAAAACAAATGTACATAAGAAAGAATTTCTAACTGAGAACCTACCTCAAACTAAAAAAAACATTAAATACGAATTACTTGCGCTTTCAGATTGAAACCTTAAACAAAAAGTTCATGAAATCACCTTTTATTACTAGCCATGCATTTAACTCAATTTGAACGTTTCTGCTTATTATAAAAGATACATTCAGCTGTTAAAACAATATTAGTATTAATCTGTAAATCTAAAGTGCACACTTCGAGTTGTTCTCAATTTGAACATACATTCAAGTCAAACAATTCTAAGCAAAGTACAATATACAAAACACAAAACCAGCAATAAGAGAATAAAGTCAAAATAAGTAAACAAGTATTTTTTGAAGTTTGAACTTTTAAACAACAACAAAAATTCTCACCTAGACTTAATAAAAGATCACAAAATCAAACTGAGATTGTAAATCACAGTTTTGGGTTCCACAATCTCTTACTGTACTTAGATAAATGCAAGTTCAACGTTACAGTAGTACAAATGTTATGCAATTGATCCTTGAAATATTTGAAAAAGGAACTTGGCGTGTGTTACTTTTCAATGAATTAATGAAAAAAATCAACTATGTCTTGATTGTTTCAGGCCTATCAACTGCAGCGCACTTTTACACTTTCTTGTTGCAACAGATACTGGAAAACAATGAAACAAAACTGACAAATATTAAATTCAATACAAAACAAATAACAAACTGTTCAAATATTGTACCTAACGTGAAAATTGCATTCTTCAACACTGCGAGCTATTGAGACGGTGAAGTAAAAATTGAAATACATGCGCAAGCACAACTTCGTAATGCGAAGTGAAAGTGTGCATCATTATTATTAAGTGGAAAAATCTACTGGCGAATGATGATTCTTTATTATTTTGTATCTACTCAGCCAGTTCATTCTTCATCCAGTCCAATGATTTAATAGTTTTGCCGATTTCTTGAATCAATTGCAACATACTCAGACGCTCGCTAATGGAAATCGCCAAGTTCAACTCTTGGGCAGCATCGACCATCTCACTGATCAAGCATGAACGTACTTTTTCATAACTGCTGGACATTTGTTGATCCTGATCCTGATCCTGATTTTGCTCACTGGCATAATTCGTCGGCTGCAACTCCTCTTTCGCTGGTTCAGCTTGCGCTTGTGCAGCTTCACCGCTTCTGGTTGATTCATTTTCTTCACCACCCATTGCTGGGCAACAAACGCATAAAATTTTCTTGTTTCGATCTTGAAGTAAAACTCCCTTAAATTGAAAGAATAAGTGTATAATTTTACAGAAACTGCGAAAGAGAAAAAAACAGCTATTGATCACCACAGGCAAATTCACATTACCCCGCAGGTTGGGCAATAATCATCAAGCATACAATAACCTCGAAGCATATGATCGGCTATTGCTTTCACTGCGGCATCTCTGTCTTTCGCCGTAGAGTTTGACATTGTTTCAATTGTTTTTTTCTTTCAAAAGCGTAGCACAAAAATTCGATTCCAATACTTCTTCTTCGTTCGCAACAACGGTCAAGCGGTCCTGTAAAACATGACTATTAAATTACGGTAGCTTTCATTACTGTAATGTATTGAATAAATTTCAATAAATACCAGTGATTTTCTGATGGATTTATCATTAATTATTTTTTTCAAACATCTATAAAATAATTTTTTTGCTTTACCACATCGTAACAGCGCAAAAATTTAGCCAATCTGAAAACATTTGTTATGCATCATAATAAATGTAGTATATGTAATCCTTATTTGATTTTCTTTTACTACTACTATTAGCAACACAATATAATTATAAAGAATAAACCAATTTTTCTTTTTTGGAACTTCTTGACTTTTTTTTAAGTATTCGCAGGTGACTATCCTACTGTATATCATTAATTTTCGCTGATTGATGTTACGGAAGAAAAAAAAAACAACTCGCATGAAAAGCTTGTCTAATCAGCAATTGTAGACGTTCAGTTTACCGATTTGAGAGAAAAAAATGACAAAGAAAAGAAAAGTCAAAAAGCATTCACCGTAGCACAGTTGTTTGTTTGTATGTTAATGTAGTGAATAAATTGGAAATCTCTGCAATCGAAAAAATTAAAAAATACTGAACAGAACTAAATTAACGAAACAATAAAAGAGAAGAACAGCAATGTTCCTTTTTTTCAAATGCAATTCAACAGAGAAAAAAAAGACATCTTTATTTCCGTCAGTGAACATTGTAATAGATAACCAATGTTGAAGCTTGATGCACAAAGTGATAACGGCTAAAAAAACCAGTCGGTGAAATTTGAATTGCCTGATTGTTCAATTGTTTTGCTTTTCTTTTTTTGTTCTCGTTCAATCAAAAGCCATAAACAAAGAACAACAATTGCACATGATGAAGCATTTGTTGAATGAGCAAAATAATCAAATAGCAATAAAAAACACAATCTCAGAAAGAGAAAGCAGAGAAACAAGCGAACAAACAAAAAGTAAAAGAAAAAAAAATAAGCAGAAGAGGAAGAGGAAGAGGAAGAGGATTGAAGAAGAGCAAGTTAAGCAGCAAATTAAGCATTGAATGTTGAATCAGATAGTGTTGGAAAATAAATCAGATCAAAATCAAAGAACAGACACGTAAAAAAAGAACACGCGAGTAGGCAGGCTAAAGCAGAATTGAAAGTATTCCTCTTTCGAACAACTGGCACAAAAAGCTTGCAAGCATACAGAACAGATGCATCGAGAGAATCCAGTTGTGTATTGAAAGGAAAACCACAATGCGCATGTCAAAGCAGCTTGACATGCAAGCCACGCCACGTCACAAAACGAAAACAACAAACCAGAGCAAAAATGTAAAAAACAAATCGCTTCTCGTTTACAAGCAAAAGAAAGTCCAGAGAATATGATTTGCATAAAAGATGCGTGTGCGTGTGTGTGAAATGAAAATAAAAAAAAAAAACCTGAAACCGTTGCCTGTGTTGATTATTAGCTGAGCAATTTGGCAAAACATTTGTGACAATAGGGTTTGTTTTCGTGCTCTTTGAATGTGCCTTTGGTGAGCTGTTTCAAGCAGAAGGAACAGATGAAGTGTTCAGGATGGAATTTCTGACCCATGGCGGTGACGCAACGTCCACTGATCGGCTTGTGACAGCCGGAACAAAGAGAACCCCGCTTTTCGTGGTAGTGGGTCTCGCAGTACGGTTCACCGAGATGTTCGAAAAATGAACCACCGACAAACGGTTGCTTGCAATCGTGACAAGCGAAACAATGCGGATGCCAGTGGGCATTCAAAGCGGTGATGTAGTTGTTCATCAGAGGCTGCTGGCAAGCCTGGCAACGCAACGCGAAATAGGCAAAATAATCTTGCCGGCAAAATGGCCGTCCGTTGTTCACGTGAAAGCCTTCTTCACCGAATTGTTTGCCACACTGGGCGCAGAAGAAGTGCTCCGGATGCCAGGTACGGTCCATGGCCGTGATGCACTTGTCCTTGATTGGACCGTTGCAATAGGCGCATCGAGGCGAGAACAGACGGTGATAGTCGTTTTCGCAGTAAGCATTGCAGGCGCGCTCGTAGAAGTTCTGCTTGCCCAGCTCTTGGCCGCAGTGGGCGCAGACAAAGTGTTCCGGATGCCACATCTTGCCCAACGCGATCACTACCTGACCAACGATCGGTTTGCGACAAAACGCGCAGTCCCCCTTCGGGATATTACCGATGCCGTGCTTGATGAACTGCTCCGAATCGTCCAACTGCTTGCTATTGGCTTCACTGTCACCACGACGATCACCATCACCGTCACCATCACCATGGCCATCAACATCATCTTCACCATCAACATCCAGACCGTCCCGTTGAACTTGGTGCGAAGAAGAGACCGTGAAATCAGACAACGACGCCATCAAATTTTCCAAATCTCGAGCTGCGGCCGAGACACTGTTCTGCTGCTGCTGCTGCTGCTGCTGCTGCTTACTGGCGTCGGCAACGACCACATCCAACTCACCCAACAAACTGTCTACCCTCGGTCGACCGTTCTGGCCACGCAGCCTGCGCTGCTGACTGTACTCGTCGAGCAACTGTTCCACATCTTGCAAACCAACATCGTCCGAACTGGCCGACTGACCAGTGTCACAGTTGCTCGTTTTGCACTCGAAAGCCGCCAAATTGGTCATCTGCATCTGCTTCTTCTGCTTCAACGCCGAAGTCGTCCTTTGCAAATCTGTCAACAGCTCTTCAAGCTCTTCCATCTCGTCTGGCTGGCCCGTCGAAAGTGGTGCTTGTCAACGTTCAGTTGTCGAACAATGACAAAGATGCAACGGCGCAAGGAAAACCCGTTGCAAGGCAAGTGAATGAATTTTTTCCACCAACGTCGTCGCTACAAAGACAAGAAAACGGCGCTCGATGGCAGCAAGTTCCGCCACCTTGTCGAACGCATCAAAACAGACGACATTCTTCACATGCCGGACAAAACGCAAACACGCTCATACCGGCCCAGCATCTCTCAAGCATCAACATGTCGCCATAACGCACAACATACAGTAAATATAAACTATAATGATTGTCAAGTACAAACAGTATCGTAATTCATTGATAAAACTGAGTTTGCTTTTTATTCTCAAAAAATTAACGACAATTCCAAACTGTATTAATAATACATTAAAAATTACATTTAATGTATAAACTATGAGTAAATAGAGTCAATTTTTTTTGGAAAACAACGTTCGATTGAAAACTAAAATTGCTTTCAGTGATATTATTAAACAACAGTAATAAAGTATAGAATATTGATAAATGAACAAAATTTCGAGCAAATAAATAATCAGAGTACTTTTCTGTTAAATCAGAATAAGATAGAATTACAAAAATAGTCCAAAAAAAAGGCTCAAACGAGGTTTAATTTCATTTATCAACTCTCATTATTGCTTGCTTGATCAACCGTTGTGTTAAAATTTGAAAATCATACTTTACTGAAGACAGTAATGAACCATTTTTACTCACCACTGAATACTGTACACAAGTAATTGAAAATAAAGGTAAGGTTTTATAAATGAATAGTAGCGTATAGTTTCCATTTATCCGATAAATAGAGCCGTGTAGCAGACAAAATGGAAAGTTGTTCAATGAATTTTCAGAAAATAATAAATTCAATAGAAGAACTATCAAATTGAGCACAGATATTTTGTCAAATGACGTTGTTATTGAAGGAAATTTCACCTGAAAATGTAAAATAAGGAACAAAATGAAGAATAACAAATTGAAGAAACAAACAAAAATAACATAGCTACGTGAGTATTATTCAGATAAAAAAGAATGTTTGTGCCAAAAAATCACGTTTCTTCCTGATGATCAAATCTGTGTTCATCGCTCACCTTCGCGACGAATTAATTAGTTTCGGGCAGAGAAAAAAGCAAAGAAAGGAAAGACAATTCCGCAACAATCAATATGCAGTTTGGAAGTTGAAAAGCAAGAGACGACATTAATGAATTCGAAGTCGTCGAACAAACAAGAAAGAAATCGATGGCTGAAGCAAGAGCTGTATGTGTGTGTGTGTGTGTGTGTGTGTGTGTGTGTGTCTGTGTCTGTGGACCTCGTCAACTGAATGAAGCAGGTCAACACAACTGTTGTTGTATGCTTGTATGGAGATGAACAATGAAGCAGCGAGCAGTATTGAATGAACAGAGGAACTGCACTGCGATCGCCACTCCACCAGGCGCCAGGGATTTACTGTATGTGGTCATCATACATCTGGACGTGCTTTAGCTAAAGCTGAGCTTAACATGATCGGAAACCGATCGCAATCAACACCACGACGGATACTGTTTGCTCCAATTGTGTTCAATATACATAATATGAACACTTTGAATGTAAAAATAAAAAAAATTATTGAAAACTACTGAATACACACACGCAACTCACAGTTGTTAAGTGCAACTGAAATACCCCTGTAAAATGTACCATAAACAAAAGTGAAACTGAAAAATATTTTTAAAAAGAAACAGTTTAAATCATTAAAAAAACAACAACAACATCAGACTCACCTTGTCAAGCATATCACATTTATTAGTGATAAGTGTGTAAGAATAGCGGAGGACAAATTTAACTATAAAGAAAAAAAAAGATTCCATTCCAATAACAAGCGATTTCAAAAATACAAACAAAAAACAGCACAATTTGAAAAAATAATAAATATATGATGATAATGAAAAAAATTTCACGAGTATATGAATTATTGTACTCTTTTTTTTCGTAGGATAAAACAGCGAGCGCACAGCGCTTGGATAAAAATAATGTTCAAGCTAAACGAGGCGATACTGGAGCATTTTCATTGCTGTTCATGTGTTGCTTCGGTTTGGATAGAGAATAAAAACCGAATAGAATAGAACAGAACAGAACAGAACAGAACAGAACAGAATAGTAAAATAAAATTACAGTAATCGTCTGGAGAGCTTTTTTTTGTCTATATCCACCAAATGCCTGCCTGATAGAATGAAGCCAAGAAAAAAAGACGTGGCCAGCTAGTTAGTTGTTAAGGCAATAAGTGCGTGCAACAACAGGAACGCCCTTTGCGACAAATTGCCAGCCCAATGCATACACCGAACAAAAAAGACAACACATTGCCCAGAATGTAGACTGACAATACCTCAAGTGAGAACCAGTCGTGACGAACAAAGCGCGAATGACGTAAACTGAACCAGGGCTTGCTCTGTGGGCTTTGTTCCTCTTCAGACGGACCGAACGGACTGTTTGGCGGTGTGCGCACAATTGCACCGCTTCTCCTGTACTGCAACGGTGGCACCACCTCGGGTCGGCTGCTCCAGTCGGACAGCCAAGCGCTTTTGCCACCCTGGACATTGCTGAACTGACGACAAAGTTGGAACTTCACCCGTTCCAAATCACCGTCGAACTGCAACACTGGACTCGTCTGACCACCAGGTGGACTGTACTTGTGAGGCGAGCCGTGGGCGCCGCTAGGGTCTGTCAGGAAGGTGATGCTGCTACCGCACTCGCTGTCGTGAGAAAGTTCAACCCAACTGTCCGCGTCGGTGACGTCCATTTCGTTGATCACGATCGTTCCTCTTGGTGAGCTCATCTTTGTTCAATAAATGATAAAAATTAAACTGAATACTAATTGAACAAGGAAAACAGCGAAGAATATGATCGATTGCTTTCTTTTTCTCAACTTTATATCAAGCAACAAGTGCAGCAGTGTATGCGCAGAACAAACACAGCTACTATCGTCGACAGCAATATCCGCAAGAGGAATGGTGCTTTTTTGGGAGGCGTGCGCGCGCGCGCCAAAACTAATCACACAAAAATACAAACTACGCGCACAACAAACACACACACACACATTTCAACTGAGCTATACTGACAGTTTCCCAACGATCATCCAACAGCTCACAACGAACAATCACGTGACTACCGTATACTGACAAGTAGGTAAATTTAAGCCGACTGTGGTTGTTTATAGAAATTGATTTTGCAAATGAGAAATTGAATACACATTGAATGCAGTAAACTTCAATGGCTACGTCCTGCGACAACAACAACTCAGTCTTTGATGAAAAAAAGTATATATAAATAAAACCTCGTCTAAGCACAAATAAAACGTCTCAATTTTAAAACGGCTATCGAATGAAATCGATCGGCAGATTTCAAAGCGAAACATCTGTGTCATTATTCTTTTTTTTTTCTTCTCAAGCACAAATGTCTAGACGTGTTAACTATTGCAATATGCGGTCTGTTTAAAACTGAAACTCTTTGTCCGGATTCTTGGTAACAGTTTAAACAACACTGGCTAGTTTTTAAAGTGGAAGATTGCATTTTTTTTCTTCATAACTATCGTCAAAATCAAATATGTCACTTCTCATGCGCAACACTTTTTTCTTCAATCAGGAAGATCAATGCTCTTTGATGCTTTGTGATGTATTCATCAGAGGAGCAAAAATCAGAATAAAACATCATAATATACGATTGGATGAAAATCTGATAATTCAACAACTGCTTCAATAATGAACACTTGTCAATCGCAATAATTACCACTGGGTATTTACTTGAAATGCGATTATAAATGTAGACAACACACACACACACACACACACACACACACACACACAGCTAAAGAGAAATAAATTCATGGAAAGCCATAATCTTTTTCACAACTGACATTATTGTTATAAAGATGAAAATTCTTTTCCACCACATGCTGACATTGACTGAACGAACAATCATCATCAGAGTTTTTGGAATTTTGCAATCATACTTTGACAAATAAGTTCAACAGAACAACTGATTGCTTAGGGCAAATGATACAAAATTATGCTTGTGTTCAAGAAGTTTGAACAGGTTCTTTGACAACGTGTTGTCGACATTTCATCCGGCCCAGTTAAATTTAATTTAAATAATAGCAAAATAAAGAACGCTCTAAGCAGTTGACCTTGCAAATAACATCTTGTGCAATAAAATGCAAACTTTCTTCATGAAATTTCACTTCTGACCAATCATCGTTGTACAAACGAAACCATCAACTGGCAAAAGGCAAGCAAGGCAGGGGTTAATTTCATTTTCTCTACCAATTTTATGCGTAAGTGGATTCTATTATTATTTCAACGCACTGAATCATTAAACTCAACTGCATCTTGAAACTTCACTTCACACCAACAGCTGCAATAAAGATGTGTTCAACTTTTTCCTTCTGCTTAAAAAAACTACTCAGACAACGAAGAATTCCTTCTTCTCCCCTAAAATTTTGATTTTTCATTTCTACCGAAATACAAATTCTTGAAAGATTCATTTTTCTCCAACTCAAAATTTCCTCAACATCCACTTCCGCTTCTCCACGAAAAGCCAAAAAAGAAAATAAACCACAGCTCAAATAAACACTGTGACGTACGCTTCAACAATTGTCTCCTTCATCAACAGAAAATTGTGAAAAACAACTGAACTGGTGAGAAGCAATTTTCACAGCCAAAAAAAGTAAATAAATAAATAATAATAAAACAATCAACCTATAATAATAATAATAATAACCATCGTCATCAATGCATTCTTAGCTGCAACAACAACAATAAAATATAGATCCTGAAAACCTTAATACTTTTTTTGGGAACATTACCTTCTACCTCGACCATTATATCTGCAACATGACAACAGATAGCAGAAATTTAAAAGAATCCAAAACCCTGCTACTTCAAGCTGAACTACTGCCATTTACTGTTAATAAAAAATACTCACTTTTATCAAGATATATTTTAATGAAAAGTGACAAACTGAAAGAAGCATCAGCTTGTTCATCAACGACGACGACGTCGTCGTTGACGAACTTTTTGAAATTTCTTGTACGCTTTTCGCTTACGGTCGTGCTTTTTCTTTTCATCTTCTTCATCGTCATTTTCCAAAATTTCACCGAACTGAAAGTGACCAAAAAATCACCAACAGTATCACCTGCATACACAGCGCAGTCAATGATTTCAAATCGTACCTCTTCCGCAGCAGTTGCATCATCCAGCACATCTTCAGTAGTATCATCATTGTCACCTATATGGGATGTATCGAGTTTTGATCGACCCGCTTCAAAATCACTCTCATCTCCAGAATCACTGTCAGAATCTGATGCATTATCAGAATCATCTGAATCTTCAGAACATTTCGACCGTCGTCGTCGTCGTCGTTTCTTCCCAATTTCACTGGAACATCATTATATTGTCGAACAAACTTTGAAGCAGTAATTCTAAATCAAACAAACAACTTGCCTGGAAAAGTCGACCAAAAATTCTTCATTTTTCGAGCCTGGTTTCATTTTATCTGAAAATTAAAAATTATTTTTAAAAAATACTTTTTTTTTGAAATCTAAATTCCTAATTTTATACCCAACAAAATTTCAAACTCGTCGCTATTCACGCTTTCACCATCGGATTCTGCGGACAACTGTTCTTCAGCTCTTTTCACATTTTCATTAGTCATAAAGCTTAAAATAACATAATAACGATGAAAAAATATTATCACAAGATATTAATTAATTTCAAATGTAATTTTCTCTCTCTCTCTCTCTCTCTCTCTCACCTATGCAAATATTTCTCATCTGGTGGAACATGACTCTTGTGATGCATTGCATATGCAGATGATGTGACAGGTAACGATCTCAAACTCCAAGGATCATAAATTTTTCGCTTATAACCACGTTTCTCAGTGTTCTTTTCTAAAACCAAACAAACCAAATCAGCCAATTCGAACTAATAATAATAAAAAAATAACAAAATAAAGAAGAAAACCTTCGACATTTTCAGTAATAGATTTTTTCGGATTTTTGAATACAAATCTGTCGAGAAAATGCATCAAGCTAAAATCATCCAACGGATTGCCGGAATAATTTATATGATTACCCTGAAAAAATAAAAATAAAACAAGAATTATTTAAAAAATAAAAATAAAAAACATCATTCAACATACCTTCAATAGACTTTCGGCAAATACAGCCACAGTTGGATGATAATGATTCCTGAGCAACAGCAATTCAACTAACGATTCTCTGTCAGCATTTGCATGCAAAGGCTCACGGCCAGCAATGTTATACTCACGAAAACAATAAACATTACCTGCAATCAAAATAATAAATCTTCAAAAACTTAATTTAAAAATATGAATAAAAATTACCATATACGTTATTCACTGTTTGCTGATTATCATCATCAGTGTGGCTGGATTCGTTCAACGTTTGCTTTATTTTTTCATTTTCCAATTCTTTTTCTTCTTCATCATTTACTTTTTCTTGTTCTTCATGATCATCGTCAACCAATTGATTAGCCTAAACGTATTGCAAAGTTCATCAATCAGATCAGTTTATCAAAGTTTATATATATATATATATATATATGTATGCAAATATTACTATTGCAATAAAACGCTTCAGTCGTCCATGCAATGCTTGCGATATTACTAACAACGCTGCACAGATAAATGGAGCCGGTGCCATAAGACAAACTTGCAACAGCCTTTTCACAAATGCCCGTATTCGTTGATCACTGAAATCTTGACTCATCGACTTGAATAAAAGATGAAAAAACATAGCGTGACATCGTGACGACGATAGCAATTCTGGAACAAGCATTGTACGATACAATGACCGATAAAAGCGATCTGAAATTTCATCTCTAAAAGTATAAACAATTATCATCTACTGATGTGTACAGATTATAATTGCACAAGTGACAAGACAATAATACTTCACATCCAACACTTGAAAAAGCAAAGCCAAAGCTTGAAGATTTATGTACAACGATGACGTTGCCGCAATTTTATACAAAGTGTCCACCTCTTCTGAAATTCTGTCAAACTTTCCTAAAACACAACAATTAAAATATTAAATATAAAATTTAAATTTGCGCAAAGTTTTCCATGGACATTTTCAAGCTATCTATCCAACTGTTCAAAGGATGATGTGTATTTTTGAATAAAGTTATTGAAAAGAAAGCTAACTTTTTGCAACAAATTCGGATTAGAATATTATTTTAAAAAAACAAATTATGCGAACCTTTCGAAAAAGAAAATGCCACGTTTGTACCAAGCAAAAGATGCCGGAGAAGACGCTGATTTTCCACATCGCTCTGGATAACAATTTTAAACAAATCAAAGTATACGTTCAAAATTTTGCAAGCCAAATCTTCATCATTATTTCTGTTCAAAGGAACTTTCAACAATGCACATATAGCGTAAAATTGTGCACAAGGAGTGATATTTTTTCTAGAATATTAATATGAAACTGTTGTTGTTGCTTTCAAATATGAAATATATGTTCACCTGTAAATCAGCTTCTCCAATTCGTTCACGACAACAACCTTCATATTTGGATGTGCAACAAACAAGCGACTGATCAACTTCACAACTTGAGTAGCTACTTTGACGCTCTGATCGCCCAACTTGTTCACCAAAGATGAAAGTATGAATTGTTCTTGTTCAGCTTTGGCAATCAATAAATCGACAAGCAATACGCAACCCTTCAATCGAACTGCCTCAACTGTATCGTGGCACAATTGCTGAAAAGGAAGAAAGCATATACAGACTTTTTCTTCAGAAAAATAATTTTTTTCATATAATGAAGTTTCATCTTTTAATTTCTAATAATAAACTAAATTATTCAAAAAAAATACATATATATATATAAACGCAAATATACTTCAAGTGCGTGCAAGAATTGTTGATATTTCAATTTCAGTTCAGATTCAAATTGCCAAAGCAACAGTTTACGGTCAACAACAGCTTTGCTTTGTCCTTTTGTATTTTCAATTTCAACGTAAGGCCTCTGCAAAAGCAAATTATAAAATTAATTAATTAATTAATTATAAAATGAATCGTAATTCAAAAGTAACTTTCATAACTTTTTCTTAAGACTCACCAATTTGAACGGGATCAATTTACGATCTGGTAAAAGTTCCTCAATAAACAAATCTTTGGCTACATCTTAAGCAAATCAATTTGTTAAAATTAATTCAATTAACTTTAACAAACTCTGACATACCTGCAGCTATTAAAGCTTCGTGACGGTTCTTTTTGGTCACTTTATTCAACAACGTGTCGAGATGTTTCAAATTGTGCAACGGCGACTGTTGGACTAGCAATCCCAAAGCGGCTACTCTGTCCGACAGTGTGCCACCAGAGACAACCGAATTCATCCATCTCGACTGATTTGCATTTTTGCCCATCGTTTCTGCAAAAAATATTTTAACAATCATAAGCACGTCAAATGAACAATTGAATGTTGCAATTTGAACATAAAAACTGAAGAATTTAAATTGAAAATTAAATAATGTTCACACTGGTGGACTGATGAATTCACATTTCACGTGCACAAATTTAACAGCCAATCAATTAAGCGTTACAAAAAGCTAAATAAATAAATTGCAACAACTATTGCATTTGAAAAATTTTCCCAACTCATCGTGGTGATTTCAATTAATAATTCCATCTTAAATCTTGTTTTCAAAGAAACTGGAAAAAATGCACGAGTTAAATATGCAAATATCTAGCTAAATCACACTGTCTTTCAGAAAATATAATTGAATTTACTTTATTTTATTCAAAATCTGTACACAAAACCTAAATTAAGTTGAAAAATTAAATTAATTAAATAAATAAATAAAACAAATAAAATAATCATTATCACAAAGGTGCAATTGAAATAAATTTTTTTGTTACACTTTTGAACTTGAAAACCCTTTACAATGATCGCCCTACGGTAAAAAAACTAAAACTGAAAAATAGGTGAAAGCAATTAAAAAAAAAACCAAGCTACAACCAGGTCTCCAAGTTGGAATTTAAGTTTCAAGCGATAGAATTTCGTAATTATTTAAAAATTTTTTTCTCATCGTTCCTCTGCAACAACAGAAACAATCGTGTACAAAAGTCGAATAGCACGTTCTGAATATCATTCAATGTCAAGCAAGTTCAAGCGCATGGGAAGGTTGTTTAATCCAATGGATGATGCTTTGCACTGCTTGCTTATCGATTTCACAATCTAGTCAACAACAACAACAACAACAACAACAGTGGTAGTGGTTGTTAGCCAACTGACGACAGCTTGCAAATTCTGCCCGACAATTACAATATAGCACAATATATGACTGTTTGTTGCATTCAAAAGTGTAAATTTTTTGAAAATTTCAATCTTATTCTTGTGTTTAAAAAAGCGAATTATGTCGAGCAATTGCCCCGCCCCCTTCCCCCACTAAATACACAGCAGCAGCAGCAGCAGCAAACAATCAGTCGATTTAAATAGTTTGGACAAAAGAAATTCGGTCAACAAGCACAAAGAGAGATGAAACAAAAACGTGGAATAATAGCAGAAATGAAAATGGAAAAATATTGTCAACGTGAAATTCATAATGACAATATTAACTTGTTGTCAATTTCTATAAAACAGAACAACTAACTAATTGCTTGCTGTCGTCGTCATAACTAGCCACCAACAACAAGCCGCCTGTTGCATGCCTGCTTGAATTAGAAGCAGCTGAATTGGAGAATGGACTGAATGCAGAAATATTTTACACCTTTAGAAAAACCAGTCAAAAACGACAATTTTCCATTCACATGCATCAATCATGAATAAAAATTATTTTGTCAACTATTTAAAAAGCACAAAAAAGCAATTATTCAGTTTTATCGCTAAGAAGAAGAAGAAGAAGCAAAATAGAATAATATGTAAGAAGAGAGAAATAATAATAATAATAATAATAATAATAATAATAATAATAATAATAATGATAATGATAATTATGATGGTGAAGTAAAAATAAAATTCAAAGTACCTTTTTCATAAGTGATAGCATGATCTTGAAACAGCTGCTTGGCGTAGGCTTGCATCTTCATCAACGAGTGTTCACTTAACGGTTGTGAACCGACCATATCAGTAAACTATTTCAACAAGCCACATTAATAATAAATACATTTTATATTCATAATTTTTTTTTCTTACCTTCGCATCAAACCATTTTTGCACGGAAGATTCAGAAACAGGATGCTCATTCAAATGTTCTGTTTTAATTTTCATGGGAAGTTGCTTAGCATGTTGCTGTTGTTGTTTGTTCTTGCTTCCAGATGAATTGTTCCAAGCAGAATCACCAGCTAAAGAAAAGATCAAATTAAAAATCAAATCAACGTAGCATGCAACAAAATCGACTTGCCATTCTTGTTAAAAGTACGCTTCTTGTCCTCTCTTATTGTGGCAGAAATGCGAGGTGAATTTTTACTTTTACCATCTTTATTGAGACCAATTTTATTCATAAATCCCAAAATCTGAAAAATTTTTTACAAAAAATTTGAAAAAACAAAAAATAAAGAAAGCAAAACCTCTTCTTTCAAAGCATGCTCATCCTGCTTCAATTTGCTTTCCATGACGAACTGAAACAAATTATTGAAAAGGTGAAGCAAAAAAGCAATTTATGCAAATAAGTTGATTATCGATATTTTTCGATAAAAAATATGAATAACAGCACAAAAAAGCAAGTTTTATTTAATAAAAAAATACAATTGCAACGATGAATGAATTATCATATATATATAAGCAGTAAATAAATGCATATTCTTCCAATGAAAAAAAGCAAGTACTAGTACTACTACTACTACTACTACTACTAGGCAACTGTGCTTGCTTCACTCTGTCCATCGATATGCACAACCTGGAGCTGTACACACGTAATACAATCGCATATTGTCCTGCAATAGAAGGAAAAAATCATTTTTATTAATATTCATTAAATAAAACTGCAAAAAATATACAATCGTCGTTTGCATAAATTTTATAAATTTATATAGAAACAATTTTTTGAATTAATATTAAAATATGAAAAAAAAAATATATCCCTCTATTTCTATTTGTTTTTCAAGAGAAAAAAATATTAATTGAAGTAAAAATCATTTTGCTATTGAAACAATGTTCATCAATTAGCAAGAGTGAGCAAAGTAGAAAAAAATATGAAAATAAATTTAAAAAAAAATTTTTTTTCGACGCCAATTGCTAACTATTTGTTGACAATAAAAATCAGCATGAGGAAGTGACGTTGTGCAGATGAAGAAACAAATTGCAGCTGTGCGCATTTGAACAACACAATTGCAAATACAGGAACAGAATTGCTTGTGTCCCCGCCCATTGAATAACAACAAGAAAGAAGTAGATTTTCCATTTTTCATTCCAACGAGATACTGAAAACAGATTTCATAAAAGAGTGCGTGAAAAATACTACAGCTAGAAAATGCTTTCAGCAATGAAACCTGTTTTCTAAAACAAATACTGCTGCTTGAATATGTTGAACAAAAAAAGAAGTATCTCACGTTCCAAAGTCTCTCAGCAAAAAAATGAAAGTCTCTCAATTTGCAAAATTTTCTAATATTTCATTTTGCTAAATAACTGCTCAAGAAAGCAACAAAAAAAAAACTACACCTTCCTCATTTATTAATTCATAATTACATCATCGCTGCTTTTGCGCAACAAGCAAGCAGGCTATACACTATTTATACTGATGCAGTAAAAATTGATCAACAGAGCACTTTTGCTGCTTCCTCCCTTCTCACAATTGCTGAACATGTCAACATGTTGTTAGTGAAAATTCAAAATCAACAATATATAGAACCAAAATTGATTTCCAGAATAGAACATTCAACAACACATTATATACATTGCAGTAGAGCATATCTGGTGAGAAATTTTAAAATAAATATTACATGCTTTAAATATGCACACACACACACACACACACACAGAAACAAACAAACAATCAAGTGATAGTTTCACTAAGCTTGTCTTTCGTCAGTTAAATATAATCAATCTCAACCTTCCTTCACTGATGCACAATGTTGTGCTCAATTAATTTTGTTTCATTAAAAATATACGGCTTTTTGGATTCTAAACTAAAAAAACAACCCAACTTTTATGAAAAAAAAGTCAGCAACAAACTTTTTTTAAATATCATAAAAATAATTTGTAAAGTTCACTTATTAAAAATTCCAAACAAGAGACAGTAGAAGAAGAAAAAGAAGAGAATATGGCTATAGATGTGGCAATTAAATGAAAAATAAATAAATAAATAAATAGATGAATATTCGAAATTACACGAAAATAAGAAGTCATGATATTGGTCTTTTGAGAAGCAAAGTCGATATGAACACCGTCAAAATCACAACCACATAAGCGGCATATTTCCAATAATTAATAATATCAGTCGTCACATCTTGGGCAGTTATTACATCACCGTATTTGACCAACAAGTCCAAAATGACACCGTTTGTCCAGCCAAAGCCAGTCTGAACTTCGTACTCGCCTCCGCTGCCAAACGGCATGTCGCCGGCAGTTGACGAGACGTTGTACTTTTCGAACATGGAGTTGGTTTTCAGAAAAGCATCATAATTGGCGCGCAACCATTGTATTGCCAACTCTTTGGCCACTTCCATTATTTCGGGATCGCCACTGGTGCGCAGACCTTCCAACAGCATGTGGACCATTGGTGGCCAAGCGTTCGCACTATCCCACTGTTGGTCGGATTGGATGAACGAAGTCGGCACACCCCGGGTAGAATTCAACGCACCGACCCTTTTCAAATAATTGTATACTCGACTTGGCACATCCTCGTCGTCGTAACACTTCGCATACAGTGGAAGCACGTTGGATATGTAATAAACGTCGACGTGACTTTTCGTTTCCAAATCGTAATCATACCAAATGCCGTCCTCTTCATTCCAATGAATCTGCTTCATTGCCACCTTTGCTTGCTCGAATCGAGCTTGATAGAGAAGAACTTTGGTCACGTTACCGGCCATTTCGTACAAATTGGCCAACAGTTTCGTGTTCATGCACATGAACGCATTCAAATCAACCGGAATTATAGACCAAGTGCGGATGGAACGCAGTGTAAAAGCCTCGGGTCCGGTATGCGAGAACCACCGTGAACTGAAATCCCAACCCGTCTCGGCACCGGACACAATTTGAGCCCAGACAAATTCGCGAGCATGGTCATCGGTCAAATTTTGCACCAATTCCAAATCTTCTCTATAAGACTCCGGTCTGGGCATTTTCATTTCCGCCTTGTATTGGAACAATTTCATATAGTTACTACTGTCGTCACCGAAAGTCATGCCTCGATGAAGCAACCAAAAACTGTACTCTTGTTCAAGCAGAGGCAACATTTCGTGCAAAAAATCAATATCACCAGTGGCCAAGTAGTAATCATAAACCATCGGAATGAGCAACGGCGGCTGGGATCGAAATAAATAATACACCCGACCGCCGTTGGGCACGAAACCGTGATTCTCAACCATATAGCCTAGATTGCGTATCATCCCTTTCAAAGTTGCATACATTTCCGAAGCGATCAGACCTTTCGCGATCCAGAACGTATCCCAATAGTAGAACTCGCGGAAACGACCGCCGGGAATGATGAACGGATTCGGAACGTAAAGCAGTGAGTAGAGCTCTTGATGTTCAAAAACTACGTTCTTCACCCGTCGGCAGAGTTCTTTCCAGATTCGATTCAACGCCACTGCCCAGCGTCGAAATTCATAATCTTTGATCACATTAAATGACTTGGGACTTGGTTTCCAATCTTCAGGAAAGCAAGTTTCCAATTCAGTACCAGGAGGATCGAAGTGTTCGTCAACAAAAGCACGCAGCACTGCTTTATCTTTCACCTTATCACCGAGGCTGATGAAATTTTGCAAAGTTGTTATTGGATCCTTTTTCAATGCCATGTCGACAAAATACTTGGAATCAGGAAATAAATGAGCTGTCTGAACAGCATCCAATATCGGACCGTGGCAATAGATTTGACTCAACAACGACACCACATAGTACATCATCTTGTCGAAGCTCACTTTATTATTATTATTATTATTATTCTTACTATGCTTATATTATTTTTTTCAAAGCTGAACGCTCCGCACACCCAGCGACAGCAGTGAACAGCAGCAACTAGTCAGTCAGCAAGAATACATACATAGTACGTCTGTCAGTTGACAAGCAGACAGTATTTTTTTTCTGATTGCGCTCTACTTTAAGCGTTCTCGAAAAGCTGGTGCGACATAACGCGTTGGCAATTGTCACACATTCGATCTTGCCGCGCAGCCACGCAGCGTGACCAAACAATTGACAAATTGAGTTACGTACAACTCTACAGTAAGTTAACAACAACAAGTAACAAGATAATCAAGTACATAATGGTGCTATTTTGTACTTGCAACACATTTCAGTATAAATATTCAAAAATTCTGGTCTCCTTTCATATCACCAATTACAAAGCTTTCTTCCTGCACCATCCAATAATTTCATCGCAAGTTTTTGCTAACGGTTAAATAAAATCGAATTGTCACGCAACAATTCGGCAAAAAAATTAAGTTGTATTTTCTCATTTTAGACAGAACAACGTGCGAATGTCAGCAATCAATGCTAACAAATTGTTCTGTCATTCTTAAAGAAGAACTGTAAAGAAAAAAAAATAACAATACGCCTTAAAACACCAAATTTGAGAAAAATAAAAGCTTAAAGTAGAATTTCTGCTTGATGCTAAAATTGTTCAGATAGAAACATTGCTTTAGCATTTAAATACTATTCACAATTAAAGTAACAATTTTCTGACAATAATATTCAAAAAAATATCCTAACTAAATTGTTTTTAAACTCTTGGCGTTGAGAAAGAAAACGAATTTCACTTATTTACATTAATGCGGTAAAAATGCGCATCATTAAAAAAACACAAAAGCTAAATTATCTGCAAGCATAACATTACCTCTGCTTTCGTGTTCTGTGATTGAAAAAAAACAGCCTCCGAATTATTGCACAGCGGACATGAATGGTCATCTGTTTTTGGCAATGTTGGGTCATAAATGACATCAACATTTACCTGCGCCAATTCACTTAAAAATTAAGAAAAAAAAAATTAAACATTCGCTTAATTAGATAAAAATAAAAATTCTCCACATACTCTATTTCACGTCTCAACTTATTCGTATATACGCATACAGATATAATCTCATCAGTCACATAGGGACAATTACGACATGCATACAACAGACATCGCCTGGTTTTATCCTCTTTTGGATAAAGAATATTATTACTAAAAGTGCACTAGATATATTATTTTCAACTTCCATGCATAATCAGCCTTACCATTCCGGACAAAATATGATGCCAGGATGTTTCAGAACATCGACATGCGACTTCTGTTCCACCTATATGCAAAATACACTTTAGATAGTTTACTTTTCGTACACCGTGCTACACTCTACAATTTTATCTGGCACTTCTTCAGCTTCTTGCATAATGATCTTGCGTTGAAGTAATAATGTAAATCTCTAAATTAAGTTCACTTCATCATCAACTCATCAACTTATAACATTACGAAAAACCATATTTAAAGTAACAAGGTTAAAAAAATGCTAATCTATTTTTAAAATGGTTTCCAATAAGTTGGCACATGGCATAAATAACAAAAACTTTTGAATATTAAATATTGGAGAAATGGCAGCGTGCAATATTCAGCTAAGAGTGACATAATCAAAGCCGCGCATTACATTAAATTTGCTGAAGATTTGTATATTTTATGAATATGGCTTATTTTATGACGAAAAATCAAAATAAACCTTAATTTTGTTCAGCTGTTCGACGGAATAGAGCTGCACCGTCGATGAATAACTAACTACACTGTAATTTGATATTTGTACTGTAACTTTGAAAAGATAATTAAGATTCTTTAATGAACTTAATAATGCATGTTTAACAATCAACGGAGAAGAAATAATAAAACTTTTATTTAACATATCACTATAAATTTAAATAAATAAATAAGTAAATAAATTCTAATCTTGATGTATTTTATTGCATTATTGTAAACTACCGTTCACCCTACAAAAATAAAAGATTGCAGGTTCGTTTGAATTGGTTTATTGTCGGCGCTCACATGCATCACGGTACGGAGGGCTGCATACTGTAAAAAAAAATTTTAATCGACGTGTATGTACTATTATCAGTTAGATTTGTAATTTTTTTGAACAGAAGAATTGATTTAAATAATTATTTTATTTCATCATAAAATTATATCATAAATTTCGAAACTACATATATCAAGGTGTCAAAAATCATCTTAAAAAAGAATAAATTAAATAAACTGCTACAAACAAATAACATGTAAAAATGATGAATGAATAAAAATGAATGAATAATTGACTCGTTGGTCAAATGAGTAGAAAATAAAAATGAAAAGAAATCATTCTTTCATTTTGGTAAAGTTTTTCAATGCTTCACGCACTTCTTGCATGGGAATTTTTCCGTCAGCATTGGAAGCAACTTTCCCAAGCAAGGGCTGAAGTATACCGGCGGCCTGAGCTTCTGTTAGTGTCTTGTCGTTGACCAATCGTCCGAACATTTGCTTCAAACCATCGGCGCCGATGAAAACGTTGAACTCCACCAAGCGCAGGACTTCTTCCATTTCTTGAATGGTGATCGTGCGGTTCTCTTTCAAAGCCAGCTCGATCAACCGCAATGCACGATCAATATTGTCCTGCGACACTCCTTGGGCACCACTTTTCTGCATGGCTTGCAAAACGCTTTTCATACGTTCCGGATCCAAGGCCGACGCACGCATGCCTGAAGCGGCGTCTGGTCTGAATGAATGATAGATAATTTTATTTATTAGAGAATAAAATTCATTCAATTAGAAACAATACTTGACTTGTGGCTTTTCCATGCTGACTGAACGAAGAGTCATCATGACACTCATGTTCGCATCGTCGGGTACGTTGACGTCACATTTCGCGTAGACCATAGCGTCGACCAATTCGTCCAACAGTGGACCAGCCGCCGGATGATCCGTTGCCCAAACAACGTCATGGTCGAATGCACGTTTTGTTGGACCGCATGCCAACTTCGACGCTTTGCCACCCGTCATGGCCAGGTCTCGGTGTTGGCTGTCCTGGTTGAAAATCCGAAAGAAGCTACCTTGAGGTGTTACTGGCTTGTCACCCATTGCAGAACACAGCAGAAACAGAATAACTTTAAACGCGTCAAACTCGCGCTTATATAATCTGATGCACTTTAAAGCAATTACATGGCAGACGTTCATTGGTCAATTGATTTGTCTAAATTACATAACAAAATGTTTAAATCAAATGAACAAGAATAAAACATACCTGATCATCAGAATACTGTACTGTGTCATTTTTCCATTTCACTGACAAATCTGAATTATTGGAAAATTGAGATGCTTTCATCGAAGTTTGAAAACAATTCACAGACGAGACAATCAAATCGACCGCCAAAAAAACGGCCATACCTAAAATATTCCGGCATGATCATGCAAAATTCTAGTTGAACGTTGAAGCTGAAATCTGTGAGATAACCAGCAACTTTAAACTGCTTCGTAATTTCGTAATAAGTATATGCGAAAAAAGATATCCAAATATTTCAATTTCAATGTCTTTCAACTGAAATGTTCAACAAATTCCAAAACAGCACCGACACAAACAACCAAGTAACATTAACAAATTTAATTTCATGATGAAATTTCAAAAACACACACACACACACACACACACACACACACACAAAACATCAATAATAAATATAAAATATATTATATCAACTTACATATGCGTTCAGTTTCGTGAAGGATAACATTAAATAAAACTTAATTTAAAAAATACATTAAAATGCTAAATTTTGTGCTCTGCAAGAATATATGTTTCAAAAAATCCAAAGAAAAATTATTGAAATGATAGAACAGAAAGTGCTCAATTCAACTGATTCATCATCAACATAAACTGTAGACAATTGTTGATGTGAATGAATTAAATGTGCAAAAAAATGTCATTTTACGGAGATTTTTCAAAGAATTCGAGCAATGATCGACTGTGCACTGTGGTTCGGACTCGCTTTCGAGCCGGTGCCGTTGTTGGAGCTTTGTTGTTCGCCAGTCCGCTTGGTCCCGGCTCGTTCACATCCACAGCAGTTGTTGTGAGCAGCTGTGGCGACGTCGATGCCGGACGCTTGTTGTTCACGTCCTTTTGGTACAAATAGCGACGCATGGGCGACGATTGAACCGGCGTCACCACTTGGACACTTGAAGATGACTGCGCTTGTGACCCCAACCAAATTGCTTCTTCCAACTGCTGTTGTTGTTGTGAACGTTCTGACTGCAGACTTTCCAATCTCTGATTTTCTTGAATACGCAAAACCAAATTTCTACGTTCCATATCCAATTGTTGTTGTTGCTTCTCAGAATAGACGGTCCAAATGCGCCACATAGGCGGGTCGCAGCAAGTCACCAACTGACCGTAGTGATTCCAAGTGACAGAGTTCGCAGCCCTGCTTTCGAAATCCTTAAGCGAGAACTGTGGATCACCGGACTCGTTTATATTCCAAATCATGGCTTTGTTATTTGATGAACCGCACAGCAGATAAGGAGCATAAGGACAAACAGCGCACTGGACATAATAAGTGTTGATGCTGACGCCGGTATGACGGGCAACTAAAAGTAATCTCTTCAACTGGTATAACTTTTGAAAATAATATCACACAAGCCATTACTTGGTTTGGGGTTAAAACTGGACAACGAATACTGGTAAACTGTATTGTCCGTGCATGGCACAAACAGCAAGCTTCTGCTAGAATCCACACAGAACGTTGTGTAACCGTACCGCCTGTAATTGGAATTTCTTGGCGATGGGTATGGCCAAGAACTCACAGCAGTAGCAGTACTTGTAGTCTGAGAAACTTTCCGAAAATCCCAGATGCGAATTCCCCTAAAAAGTAAAGAATGAAATGAATGAAATTCAATTTATTTCAACAACTATTCAACTCAATTTACGTATTAGTGTATGCACCGGACAAAACACAATGTTGGTTGTGAAAATGGACACCTGTCACTGGTACATTTAACGACACTCCTGGCCTTCGTACGTCTTCCATTACAATTTTTCGTAAGTTTATCTTTTTCTAAATTACAACACAATTAATGAAAAAAGAAGTTATTCTTGATGTAAAGAGCAATAAAAATTTTACCATTTTTTGACTAAATGGATTTGAAAGTGATGCAGCTTGAACCTCAGCAAAGTAGTGCGCCTTGGGAATGGTCAAAATGCAACCCCCACGTAAACGCATATCCCAAATTTTTAAGGCGCCATCTCGTCCACCTGACGCAAACAGATCTAATTTTGAAAAAATACATAAATATATGAAATAACACCCCAAAGTTGGAAAATACAACAACAAAATTTGCTAAAAATCGCACTCGTATTGTCCGCACACCATGAAAGTGAACGAACTGAATAACGATGGCCCTCAAAACCGTGAACCACTTTTGAAATATTGCAGTCAGTTAGTAGAATACGTTCATCGGCTGCGCCTGTTAGCACGTCACCTCGACCACTAGGATGCCAAGCAAAGTCGCAGACAGCATTTCTATGCAGCTTCAATTCTGAAAGTAAAGTATTAAACATGAAAAACATAAAACAGCAGAAAAAAACAATCCTACATACTTAACAATAATTTTGGATCATTCTGTTTTTCAAAAAACATTGTATCATACAAATAAAAATATCCTGCCTCATCACAGAAGCCAAGATAGTTCCATAGATCTATGCCTGAATTGAAAATTTAATTGAATTTGATTATAAAATAAGCAAGTGATGGAAAAACGCACTTGGGTTAAACCGGGATCGGTATATAGAATGAGGTTCCTAAAATTTTCAACTGGTCAAAATGGTTAAAAAAACAATATCCATTTTAAGCAAATACAAACTGGAAACAAATCTACAAAGGTGAATGGTTGAAATAAATTTGGTTAAGAATAAAATAAATAAAATCAACATACACTGCAAACTCAATCAACTTGTAAAAGTTGCTGTAAAAACTGAAAATAGAAAAAAGCAAAACCATCACCATAAATACTGTAACCATTAATAACTGGACAATAATCTTTTAGGAGAAATGTAAAAAATTTTACTTTAATCAAAATTACCAAATTCTTTCTTTCTGAACTAAACAAGAATTTCTTGAGCAGATGCAATAAAGCAACAAACTGTTTCAAACTCAAATCTCCAAAAAATTGAAGCTGCGCACAGATTAAAGAACGTGGAAATATTAGCTACAGAGAATTGTGCTTGCTAATTAAATTTGTATACTTCATTATAATTTGTAATAAATTTCAATTTAAAATCCAATACTTACATGATACCAATAAGAAGAGCATAGACGGCGCAAAATAGACTTATCACTTGGCTTACGCACAGCGACAAATCTAGGATCTTCTGGCGGATAAAACATCATCTTTGAACAACAAAAAAGTCAGTTATACAGATTAAAAAAGAAAATGAAATAAAAAAACCAAACTGAAATTATAAAATATTCGATAAAGTATTACTGTGGAATTATTTGATATGTAAGTTTGTTGAAAACTATTGTCCTAATTTTCAAATTATTTCAAAATAATAATTGTAAAAATAATTTTAAAATAATTTAAAAATGATACACAGATAAAAAAATATTTTTAGCGTAAAATTAAATAAATTTTCATTTTTTTTGCTATTTAAATAGTGATGACAAAAAATTATTCTTCATTATTTTAATTATACAAAAATTGGACAAATTTACAAAATATGCATAAGAATATAATTTATAAGTATTTTTAAAAAAATATTTTAAACTTTACACATTTTAAATTTAACAAACTTTGTCGTTGCATTTGTGAAATACCTAAATGCGCTTTGAACGTACTTTCGTACTGATTCTGTTCAACGATTGCTACATTGCTTTTCTTTTTTATTGGTTTTTCCAATCATTTCAATCAAACATTCGACAGTTTGACTAAAAATAAAATGTTAAAAATATCGTAAACTATACATACAGGTAGGTAGGTGATCGATGCATTGTGAAGGCACGTATTGCAAGAATAATTATGAACAGTATTGAAAATTTTAACAGTTTATTTTTGGTAAAAATTCAAAAAAATAAACATACATTACGGTAGAAAATTGTTATCATACTTTCCTTTCTAAAATTGCTTGCTGTTCCAGATGTTCAATTTCGAAAAATTTTTCTCAAACATTCTTTCAACATAACAGAAATTTAATGAAAGTCTAGCGATGTGAAAATTCCGTATCAACAAAACGCAAACATTCTTGAAAACCACCTACAAAATACAGTACGACAATAATTTTTTTTGGAAAAAGCAACATCTGCATTTTTTCATGTGGAATTCATTTCAAAATTGTCTATAAAAATATTTTAAAATCTACTTTCAGCATAAGAAATAACTGCATGTATTATTGAAATGCAGTTGTGTATTTTTGAAAAATAAGGACAAAATTTAGAATGAACTGAAAGTTGGATCTAACTTGCTTCTGCTGTGCTTTTTCAATTCAATTTGATTGAAGTATAATCGAAACAAAGCTCAGCTATAATTGTCTGTAAACAAACAAACAAACTTATGCATTACAGAAATGTTGATTATAATTTTCAAAATTTGCTAATAAAATTTGTTATGAATTGTTAACTAATTTGTTTAAAAAATAAAACAAAGAAAACAACTATGCAGTAGAACTTCAAGCTTGATAAACTACTTTCAAATGTGAATAATTATCGATAAATTTTCAAAAGCCATTCTAAATCTAAATGACAAATTTTATTCTCCTTAATAAGTTTACATCAAAAGATGAATCTCATTCTTGGAAAACGGTGTCTAGGCCGGAAAAATATTCAATCACAAACAAACAAAGCAATGAAAAAAGCATTTTAAACTGTGCTTCACAGTGTGCATTGAATATTAAGCAAAAAGAAAATGTACAACTAATCAACAGAGACGAATTGAATTTGGATTTTTACTTTTCTGTGTTTATTTAAAATTATAAAAGAAAACTATTAATAATTGAATCTGACACACAATTTAGCTGTCAATCAATCCAATTTTTACATAATGACAGCATTCAAAAACTGTCACCTTAAATTCTGAATTCAAACTTGACAATTCACCAATGGCATTCATTGTCCACTGTGAAAAGCAAATACAAATTTCTCCCCTCCCAATGTTCTTATTTATATCACAAGAAAATACAATTTCAATTTTCCAGCAAATATAACAACAAATATTATAAATGTTGCACAATTTAAAAAATAATGCATCATCACAAATCAATTTCAATAATTCAATAATCTTACTTTCAATTTTATAATTGTTTTCACTGTTTGTTTTGTTTTTTTTCTAAAACTCACGGAACCTGCATTTATATTTCTGCCTCTTTGTTTTTCTTGCGTGCAAATTGTATTACTGTATACTGTATAAATTGTGGTGCAAATAAATTTGTCATAATTCTGAAAATTCAAAAGCAAGTAAACAACAATTAATAATTGTTCTGGTTGAAAATCAGATATGCAAACAAAATGACCTTTTACTGGTGATACTAACTTATCAAAAAGCATCGCTCCAGTTTGGTAACTTTTCAGCCGTTATGCCTTAAAAACATATTGAAATAGTAATAAATCGTTCACATGTTGAAAGATGGAAAACATCAAAAAGATATTACATTTCTTAGCCGGAGGTGGTCAGCAGTTTTCATTTCTGCCTGCCATCACATGTGCAACAAGTACAGCACACCAACAGGATCAAGATCAGATAACTGATAACAGGCCTGCTTGTGTATGAAATACATATATATATATATATATATATATATATATATATATATATATATATATACATATATATATCGCTTGGCTGCACAAAAGTGAAATAGCAAATTTGAAAAACACCAATCATCAATTGAAACCGAGAAAACCACTTTGCAACGTACATATAACCAGCCGCCAATTCTGTATTGCCGTTCAATCGGTAGTTCTTCATTTGCATTAGCAAAACGTATGCAGTTGCACAACAACAGCAACATGGCATTGATGCGATCCTTTCTGCTCATTGTAATAGTGATGCTTGTTTGCGTTGTCAACACCTACAACGCAGGTAGGCAAAAAATATGAACCATAATAATTCACCATATCATATTATCATTTTTGCATGAACAGGAGTAGTTCGTTCGAAAAGACAATTTATGGATCCATACATGTACGGCTCGATGGGCGGCTATCCAATGTACGGAATGGGATACGGCTTTGACAACTTTGCAGGAAGTATGATTGGAGGCGTGATCGGTGGAGCAATCGGAAGCTTGTTTTAAGTGATAAAAAAGCAAACCTCTGCTACCAAGCTATTCTCAATTGCACAATTGAACAAATTAAAATTATTTAAATTATAAAACGAGATAAAATATTTTTGAAATAAACTTACATGCTCGTTTGTCTCGCACATTTCTGCATTTTTTACCATTTTAAAAGAATAATAAAAAGAAAATAACAACTGAAACAAATGATTTAAATAAAAATTTGATACAAAGCAAATTTTTAAAAACTGTTGTTCACTGTGTATCAAATTTATTAAATGGATCAGTATTAACAAAGTTACGCACAAAAAAAACACGTTCAATCGAACAAGTACTATTTTCAGGATATATGTCTGCAATATATGAAAGCAGTAAGAACAATGATAATAATATTAAATCATAAATAAGACAAAGTAAAACTCGATATAATTGCTTTTAAAATAGCACAGACAAAAAATAATATGAATCTGGGAAAAATTGTATGCTACAAAAATATGAAAAAAATACCAATGTAGTGGATACAGCCGAAATTCGGTCAATCAAAATCTTCTTTTTCCAATACATAAGAACAAGGAAAATAGCCAACCTAAAGTGAAAGAATAGAAAAAAAAACAAGTTTTTTCAACAAAATATTCAATAAATAAATCAAAACAATTCAAATTATAAAGTATGAACTTGAAAATCAATAATTTATATAATGTGCAAAATTATCATTTGTTACTTTTATTGTCGCACATTTTTGTTTTCTTCAAAGCAGATAATAATTTCGAAATTACACTAAACACTACATTACACTAAATTTTGAATTACAATTTGAAAATTTAAATTTAAAAATAAAAACGAAGGTCTTTTCTACAGTATTAACATTTGCACAAACACTCAGTACTCCCACACCTACTTATTGTATTCTATTTATAATGGCATATTTAAGTGGAAATGAATAAATATTACGTGAAGCAATAATTTTCTGTTCTGTTAAATTGTAAAGTGATAATAAAATTATATTACCCGACGTTCGGTTCCTTTGACGACCATTCCTTTCCACCAACCGCGTTCACTGTCCTTCTTGCTCAGTATGATGACCATGTCGTTGCGTTGGAAGGAGACCATGTTCGGCGAGGTAGCTTCGAAACTGTGCAAAGCTGTAGCAAAACCGACAATCAACGCTTTCACAGGTATCTTGAGGGTGGTGTCCAACGCTTGGAAGCTTTGATTCAAATTGTTCTCTTCATAATGATTGACCAATTCAACTAAACTGGGAAAATATCGACCGGCGTCCAAGTAAAAACCATGCTTGTCCAATTCCACTTTCACATGCTTGACATCGAAATGTTCTTTGCCAGAATAGCTGAAATGAAGAGGAACTTTTTTCTTTTTGAACGTTTACACGTTATTTCATTATTTCAAAAATAAAAATCCAAAATTACCTAATGCTTATAGCATATTGAGACCGGGCACGACTAAAACGAACCAAAAAAGTGCCCAACGGCAAACCCATGATCAATTGTTCAGCTCGTAGGCGATCCATCTCGCCGACGTACCAAGGGTAGTGAGTGAGTTCTTCCAAATTCACGTAACCAAACGTGCTCAACGATACCGGACGTACGGTACTGGATACTCGACCCAGAGAAGTTGCACTCGGCGATGATACTGTCGAATGGTGATTACAAGTTGTGGCACCGGCACCGGAACCACCACCAGCACCACCACCACCACAAGAAGCACTACCAACACCGGAAGCATGGCTGTTGTTGTTAATGTTGCTCAGTGCCGTGGCCGCTTGCCAAGACGGTCGCTTGACCATCGAGGAACTGGCAACCTGACGACGCACATATTCGGGTCTGAAAAAGCCAACTTGACCAACATTGTCACCTTGAATTATCCGACCAAGCCACTGGCCCTCGAAGCCGACATCCATGCTCAGCAGTTGAATGACGTCGTTCTCTCGGAACGTCAACGAAGGTGCGTTGCAATCATTGCCCGTGAATGGTGCAATGGCGACGAACTTTTCACTGCCTTAAAAAAGAAAAAGAAAACTAGAATGAATATAATATATACATACATATATATATATATGTATGTATAGAAATATATTCGTCATCCACCGCTGAGAGAAAAGGAAAATGATTGGCCAGCAAAAGCCTTACGGCTGTCAAGCATCGTCGACGAACGAGCCAAACATTCACGGGCACGACCGCATTCTGGCAAAGAACTAATGCATTCTTTGTGCAATTTCACACCACAATCTATAAAATGGGAAGCAGAATATAATACAAGCAGAGCAACAACGACAACAACAACAACAATATTATTATTATTCTATTAATGAAATGAAATAGTTTATTCTTTAAATGTACATTTATATAAGGAAATAATATTTTTCTTTAAAAAAAATCCATTTTCTACAAATATGTACATATGTTGGTATTATTGTTTTCTCAAATACATGCACTTACGAGCACATTTGTAACCTTGGAAGAACAAACCGCGCAACAGTTTCTCACAACTGCTGCACTCTGTGGCCTGGTCAAAACTGGTGTACATTAAGACATGCTTTGTCAAACAAGCCGCAGGTGGCTTTACGTTCTCACTGCAATAAATCAATAATTTAATAATAAAAAAATTAAAATAACAAAACATCATTTTATCCTCTCGCTCATGCATGGATCTATTTTCTTTTCTTTTCTTTTTTTTTTTGATTCTTCAACTCACTGAGCTGTTCTTAATGTCAATAGCCAACTATTTTTTGACTCTTCAGATTGAGCGTGCATCAAATAATAAGGTCGACAATCTGCATCCGGTGGTTGCATTTGCACTCCTCCTAGGCAATCTTTCAACTGCAATCGAAAACAGTTTGCAAACTATAACAGCAACAATTACTTATTAATTATCATTATTATATTGATGAATATGAAAATATTACTTTCATTGGACTTTTTTTAACAACACCTCTCGTGGCGCTGCTGTTCCAATCCGAAACATCTTGAATTTCATAATTTTCCAACAAAAGCCAGCTCTTGTAGCTGTACTTGCCTCCCTGAAATGTTCATTGTTCTGCGTCAATCGACCACAACAAAACTGGAAAGCAATTTCTATTCTAACATTATTAAAACACCCAATTTTTGTGCATCACTTGAAAGTAAACGAAATATATTGCCAAACAATAATTATTGAATATTATTATTCATTCATTGATTGATTGATCAAACAATCTAGATGCATTAGTGTACGATGATGTGCTTGTTGTTGCTCAAAATGTACAACACTCGTTTAAGCGCAAGCAACCTATTTGTGTTCAATAAAAAAAGAAAAGAAAATTTCATGGTTTCCTAATTTTACATAAATAAACATTTACATATATATATATATATATATATATATGTTTGTGTGTATGTGTATGTAAGAGATAAATGAAGTACAATTACCATTTTATCAATTGCATTCATGCTCTGATAAAGCATTTCTTTATTCATTTATAATATTAAGAGCTTTGAAATATTTAAATTATTACAAGTAAAATATAACAGTACTCACTTTGTGATGTTTGCAAATCAAAAGCAACTTGTCGAACACAAATATGTACCTGTAAAAAAGAACATCATCCTTCAGCATATAAATATATTTACATATGTTTATGATAATTATAGCGAAACATATTTTGAACGTATGCTTTTTCTTTTCACCTGTTCTTCAATTTACGATCGTCAAGTGGTGAGGCAATTTTTATTTCTCCATCTTTGAGCAGACGACCATAATCGCACAGTTCAGTATTATCATGCTGAAAAAGCAACTGAAATAAAAAGTACTGCATGGAAAATGGTGATTCTATTTTGTTTTTATTATAACACAATTTTTCAATTAAATATTTCTTTTGATCAAGTAAATTTATTAATTAACTTACCAAAGAAATGTCAACAATGCTAGCTTGGATGTCTTGGATTATTTGACGAGTTTCACAGTCTCGAGTCACCTCGTTCAAGTAAAGCGACAAATCCTAAAAGAATAATATTCATATAAATATAAATATAAATATAAATATAAATATAAATATAAATGCATGCAGCAACACAAGCAAAATAAGCAGAAAACACAAACTCTCATCGCATCCCAGCCAAGTTGCAAAGAGAATCGTTCTTCGTGATCAATTGGCGTGTGCTTCAATAGTTCCTGTAAGATAATTTTAATATAAAAGAGAAATATTAAATAATGAAATTCAAAATTTGTTTTTTTATTAAATAAAAAATAAACTATATAAAAAATAAAATTAAACTCACTTTGAGCAACAAATGATACTTGAGCACTCGTTGCATTGGAACAACCAGCACGTCTTGCAGACGAAATTTGTTAGCATTGGCTTCAATCTGACATTCCTGAATAAATAAGAAATATTCACATATTTCAAAAAAATATGCACAATTATAATAAATTATACCAAAACTTTTTGTCGAAAATCACTCTTCTCAGAACACAGTTGATCGATAGTTCTCTGTGCACGGGTTAAAGAACTGCAATAAAAGCTGTAGCAAGTCAACTGACGCTTGTATTTGACAAAAACATCGCCAAGAAGCGGACCACCGGCAACATTACTCGTTGATAATCCACCCGTATCCTGCGATGTTCTCAAGGCAGTTTGGATTTCGGACAAAAATGCCGAATGAATAGGCAAAAGTACCTTATTAAAGAAAAGAAGACATGAAAATTATTTCACATAAAAAAAAACATTATTTGATATGACAAACCGGGAGATTCATAAAAATACGGTTGTGTTCTTCAAATGACAGCACCTCTTTTAAAGGTAAATAAAATTTCTGAAGCAAATAAATAAATAAATAAATAAATAAACATTGCTGTTGCTGCTTTCAGTAATTTACTTACTTGAATAATCATATGCAAACTATTTACATATTTTCGTTCAGTATCGACAAGTTCTTTGATACAATATCCTCGTTGATCATTCGGTATAAATTCCTAACAACAACAACAACAACAATAATAATTATTATTATTATTATTATTATTATTATTAAAAATGAATATAAATTTGAACAAAAACAAAATTACATCATCTTCTTTCTGCAACGATGCTCTAGTGATGATGTGGTCATAAATTTGATCTCGTTCATCATCGCTAGCTTGATCGTAAATTTCTTCATCCAACTCTTTGGAACTGAAAATGACCATCGTGACCAAAAAAAAAAAAAATAAAAACTCACAACCAACCACCGATACAGAATCAATGGGCAGATTGAAAACAAAAGCAGAATAATAATCAATTATACAATAATAAGAATAACTAACTCTGCAGCTTTGGCCAATTGTCTGTAAACTTCGTTGTTGTAATATTCATCGGCAAGCTCTTTTTCATCTTCGACCACTTCAGGAAATCCTCTACAACTATTCAACAGTTAGCTAATAGAAAAAAGATTGCATGAGAGAAGGAGAGAACCAAATTAATAATAATAATAATAATAATAATAATAATAATAAAGCTAGATGCTCTATCAACAAACAATGCTAACCTAATTCCGGAACGCAGAGCTAAAGGAGAATTGGACAATTTGGACAACGTTTGAAGTACTTTGCCAAAATTGGCCGCCTTGTAAATGTCAGCCGATTCGCAAATATCTTCAGAGCTCAAGCCAAACACATTCTGACAAGCGTTCAAAAATAGCCAAATATTCTTGGAGCACAAAAACTAAAATAGTTCAAAAAACAAAAATTAAAAATCTTCCATTCAAACTGCAACACAAAGTAAGAATTTATTTAAAAATCAAACATACAAATTCATAAGTTGACTTTAATAAAATTATAAATGCATGTTACGGTTGGAAATAAATGTTAAATGAACTTGAAAAAAAAAGAAAGAAAGAAACTTTAAATTTTGTAAACAATCAGTTGCTATATTGAGTAGAGAAAAGGCAAATTTGAAGTAGAAGAACTTGTGCAAACCCAATTATTCAATATTACACAGAAACAACACCAATACAAGGGCCTCTTCTTGAAGCTCTCAACGCTACAATTCACAACATCACCAGTGCGAGAGAATAAGTTAAACAATTAATGCTTAATAATAGATACTTCGGCTATGTAACAACAAAGCCACGGTCAGTGTTGTTATTATTAACCTGCTCAAAATTACCAAACCAACAAACAATCTGTTCAACACAACGACATCAGCTATTTATTGTCCAGTTTTGATTTTTCAAAAAAAAACCTGTTTATTTTTCAAAACGAAGTTAAATGTGTTTTTCAAACTACTCACGCAATGCAGGGAAGTGGAAATGAAAAAAAAGTTTTTTTCAAAAAAAAGAAAAAATTCATTCAAATGTTAATAAAGAAATTCTTACGATAATAATACAAAGAATAACACTGCTGCTGAAAAGTAACAGTAAGAAACAAATCTGCTGAAAATAACACTGTTGTGAAAAGTTTCAAAACTGAAAAAATGTTCAAAATTGCAACATGAAGCGACATTTTCACAAATATGCTTCAAATGCGGAGCATAAAGTAGGTTAAAAATTTTCTTGCAACAAATATCTAGCAGAAAAAAAAGACAGAAAATTGCACAAAACTTTTACGAATATTAAACGAAAGAAGAAAGATACAGCAAAATAAATAAACAACTTCAACTTGTGCAAACAAGTGCATGGGAAAGGTGGAGGGGTGGGGCGAAATACGCGTTTACGGTTTTGAGGTGGATAAATTTTTCAAACGTTGCAAACAAAACAAAAAACATATCTTACCTGGGATAGCTGAGGTCTCAAATTCACAACATTCATATCGACACTGTCCTTGTGCAACCGATTGACCAACTGGCAAAGAAGCACCCCATCCCGTAATGCCTGGGCAAAATCCAGCAACGTGGCTTTGGGGAACAAAGCACGGCGGTTTTCATCCAGAACACCGCAACGGGTAAACCAAGCCGCGCACTGGCGCCACAGTTCATTTTCCTCTTCCATCACCGGTCAGTTGAATAATACACAAAGCACAAGTAACACAATTGCCCGCAACTGGTGAACAAGCTGTAGCTGATTTCGACAATTCAACCTGATCTAAACGGCACCGCAATTCTGTCCTGCTACAACCGACGCCAATAAACCAAATCACATTTCTTCAACAAGCATCGATTTTGTCCAACACTAAAAAGCAATCAAACTGATCAACTTCTACGTTATCGATTCCGACAACAACACTCCGCCAGTGGTTGTGCTGCAAAAATCAAATCAACACAAACCAACAACACAAATCAACAAACCAACAACCGACAACAATTTCGACGGATTAACAATTTCTGTAAAACCAACTGCTACAGTAAATTTATACGAATTCAGGACTGACAGTTTTTTCTTTACTTTTATTTTCACCTATTTTCCGACTGTGATATTTTATCAACAATATTCAAGCGTAAATTTAAAATTAACTATTTTTCCCCCTTACATATATCTTAATAATCATATTTTTTTATTAATTAAATATGATGAAAACTGCTTAGATGAAAGTAACTTTTTTTCAAATTTTTTCCTTGTTTAAAATGGCATTATTTTATGTTGCTATAAATAAGATTGTTTTGAGTAGAATAAGATTAAATT
This sequence comes from Trichinella pseudospiralis, assembly GCA_001447645.1. NCBI lineage: Eukaryota > Metazoa > Nematoda > Enoplea > Trichinellida > Trichinellidae > Trichinella > Trichinella pseudospiralis. Next base: position 66,984 of record JYDV01000129.1, on the reverse strand, counting down.
AAAATGTTTTTTCAATAATTTAATGCATCACACATCAAAATAACTGCGTAAATCTTTAACATCATTAATTTTTCAAATTGAAACTTTATTTCACACACTGATAGTTTTTTTACGTAAAAAATCTATTTTTTCAATTAAATAGTTTTTTGCTTCCTACGCAAACTCATGATAGAAATTTTCACAACAATAACAGCAAATCGATTCCATTCTAATAAGTGAAAAATAATGTTATTATATTTGATTAAAATAAAAAAATATTATAAAAATATTTAAAAAAATAGTTATATATACATATGCATTCCTTTACTCAAAAAACAACTAAATAAATATTTATACTTGCATTTAGTAAATACTGTATTTAACTTGACAATGCTGAATTTGACACGACTGGGACAGAAATTGTTTGAAAACAATATCTGAGAGACTCTTTTGCTTTCATATTTATATAATAAATTGAAATTTAAAAATTTTCAATCAACCAATTATCAAAACTCTGAAAAGTGGCAATCGCACAACGATATCGATAGCATCGCAATGTCGACGAACCACGGGATGAAATGTAATTTTGTAAAATTTACACAATAATTTGATAGATTTTTGTTTTGTTTTTTTCATCATCAAACATCAGATGAATGCGTATTTGTATTTGTAGAGCAGGCGAAATACTATGGTACGTAATCGTAGTAACAGTGTCCCCAAACGATGGTTGGAGTACAGTGCTCACGGTGGTCGAATTCCGGACACGCCGTTCTTTCCGACCAAGGTACCTCTCAGAGAGTGTATCAACAAAAAAGTTGCCAAAGAATCTCGCTTTTCACCTTCAAATCTGCTCTTCAACGTAACCCAGCTCGGCTATACGGTCGGTATGGTTATCGATTTGACCAATTCCAATCGTTTTTACGACGCCACGTCGTCGTTCACCTGGTCTGGGATTCGGCATGTGAAATTGTACACCGCTGGTGGTCGATTGCCTGGTGAAAATTTGTTGAAGTACTTTTACGCAGCGGTTGATTATTTTCGAGAAATTCACTACGACCGTCCGGATATGGTCATCTGCGTCCACTGCAGCAACGGTGTGGAAAGAACTGGCTATTTCATATGCCGCTATTTGATTGACCGTATGGCTTGGGCGAATCGCAACGCAATCGATATATTCGGTCAGCACCGTGGTCATTGTATTCAATCCCAACTCTACTTGCACGCACTGCTCAACCACTCACCGCCGCCAACACATTCGTGGGGCTTGACATCATCGACCAGGCGTGGACCAAATTCCCGCGAAAAGGCGCTAATTGCGAAAACCGACTCCTTCCAATACATACCCAGTTCGTACGTTTCGGATGTTGACTTGAAGAAGCATTTCACAGACAGCAGAAGTGATGCAAAAGATGAAGCTTCAGTTGCATTCGACAACAACAACTGGCTACAGCCGTATCCAATGATGGATTATTGGAGTTTCGACCGCCAGGCAACTCTGCTCGTCGACGACAGTATGCCGGAAAAGCCGTCGCCGGCTTGTTCATCTTCGACCAGCGTTGCCAAGAATTCCACAGTTGCACCTGGCAGACCAATCGAGAGGACGAAAATTGCTTCCAATCAGCTTTACACGTCCACCACCACCGGCAGCAATGTGATTAAACAAGCAATTGGCCCACCGTCAACAAGGTCGGCTTTGGATCCGATACCATCGGCTGCGGTGAAACTGAACAAACCTGGCAAGCCGTCTGCGGTCAGTTTCCAGAAACGACCCATGGTCAACACTTGTCCAACAGTGACGACAACAGCAAGCGAGGAAAATGCAGCTGATCCACCGTCGAAGAGAAAATTGGTTAGCTTTCAGTTGAAAAAGCGTCAAGCGCCCAATAGCGTAAGCGATCAAGTGAAAGAAGCTTTCGGCACTGCCGAATCATCTCCTTGAGTGATTGTTGTTGTCCACTTGTTTCAATTTTAAAGCATTTTTCGAGAAATAAATAAAAAAGATATATATATATTTTTTAAACATTTTAGCTAGTTTTGCAGCTCGATATTGAACAGAAAACTGAAACTATTGAATATTGATTAAAATTTAAAAATGAAATATTATCTAACAACAAGCATAAACAGTTTTTCAAACAAATTAGTTACAGCAGGAAATTATTCGAATTTTTAATGACTAAGCGCTGTCGTCATCACTTTTGAATACAAAATTAAAAATAAAAAAAAGAAAAATAAGTAATTTTTACGTAAAATAAAATTTTGATGTCTTCAACAGTTTCAAATCTCGGTTCACAATTGCTCGATCAATCAAATCGTAAGCTTGCATCTGCTTCAAAGTTCCATAACCGACCAACGACACCCTGCTATTCAGCATGCGATCCACTGCACGTATCAAATCATCAGCTTTCAGCTTATCTGCAGAGACATACACACACACACACACACAAATACAATGAAAAATAAATAAATAATAAACTGTTTACCAATATCTTCCAAAAATTGCAATGGTGATTTTCGAACACCGGTGCCCAAAATTTGCCTTGTCAAATCTTCAAATATCACCGGTCGTTGTTCCAAATTCATCATCAGAGAGCTTTTAATTTGACTTTTCGCACGATCCAGCTCTTCCTAAAATCCATCCAATCTCAGTATTGATCACTGGCATGATTAATTCACTCACAGTATGCAAATTTTCTTTCATTCTAAAAAATTCAGAACAAAGCACTGCTATCAGATTGTCAATGTGATTTGGATGAGCACTGGCACGAATGAAAAAGATTCCAGTATCTGCATAGCTGATGTTGAACGATGTCGCATTGTAAATAAAATGATGTCTGAATTGCATGATGCAGATGAAACAATTGAATAGAAAGAAAAGAAGAAAAATAAAAAACCAACCTGTTCAACACATTCACATACAACCGAGTGTACATGCCTTTTCCAGGTCCGCCGGCGGAAAAGCTTCCTCCGCCACCCATCAGTGAATGAAGCAATGAAAAACAAAGGAAATCATCGTCCATGAAAGAGCAACTTTCAAAGCCCATCACCACGTGTGCTAATTCAGGAAATGGATTGACTGACAAAGTGATGTTGCTTAAATCTTTTTCAATCTACCAAATTGCAAATTTGATCAATTTCTTAGAAATTGATCGTCTCAATTGAAGCATTACCCTGATTTCACCTCCAGTATACTGGGCAGTCGATTTGTCAACATCAGGAATTTGCTGAAGCAACAACTCTGGTCTCCTTTGCCACACGGGAACACTTTGTTCAAAATATTCATTACACGCATCAACCAGTTGACCATGGTCCATTCCCACTCCTGTAAAATAAGAAAATTAACATGCCAAAATAAAAGACTGTTCACAAAAACCAAACAAATTACAAACCTCCAACAACAATCCGATCTGGTGTATAATATGTTTTCATGAAACTAAGCAATGTCTTCTGATCTATCTTTGCTATATTTTCCGCAGGACAGAACTTACGCAAACCCAAAGTGTTATCACGAAATGCAGCCTGATTTTAAATACATAAATAAATAAATAAATAATAACTTACTAATTTTCATCTAAAATTACAGCATGAATAAGATCGTGCAAAAGATCATCTGGTTCCGGTTTAGTGTTCACCATTTCAACGTTGGATTCCACCACTTGTCGTGCTGTGTGTAACTAACAAACAACAGTTGCAGCATTAAATTGATTATATTTATACATATATAAATCATTGAATATCAAAAATACAAACCTCCGAATCTGAAAATATCGGATTGAACATTACGTCGGCAATAAATTCCAAAACAGGCTTGAACGCGTCAGTACGACAAGATGCAGCATAGATAATTGCATCCCTAGAAATAAAAGATGAAAAACGTACAATGAAAGAAAAGAGAAACAAAAATTGACAACTTTGTATGCTGACAATCAACAATTGCGCCATGTTTTTCCAATGTTTTCACTATTTCTTCTGAAGTTTGAAATTTTTCACATGACTGCAAAAAGTGCATTAATAAGTGTACAAAAGTGTCAAAATATTAAACAAAAAATTATACTGTAAACGCAAGCTTTTCCAAAAAATGACTCGTACCACTTGGAAACAAAGCTTCATATCTACTCCCAGCATCAACAACAGCTATAAGAAAAAAACTTTTTGTACTTGACAGTCAGTCAAGTAAAATTATTACATACTGTAACATCATTTATTAAAAGTGATTCAATAAAATGATAATACTTGAGTTTCACTTAGAGTTTACATTAAAGTCTGTTGATATAATAAAGTTAACTACCACCAATAGTGCAAAATTCTCCGTATTTTCTTTCCGAAGCTATTCTCAAGCCACTGTTGAATTTCGTTATTTCCGCCTTAAACGGATCCTCTTCAGAAACAACAGTCACATATGATGCTTCAGGTAGACCAGAAAGTGGAACAGACAGTGGCACCTTACAAGCGTCAGGAAGATCATTTAAGTGCTAAAATGTTTGTGCAAATACAATTAAGAAAGCTAAATTTTAAACAAACTTTCAATTAAAATTTTAAAAGTAAACTCTACAATTTTTACAACATTTAATTAATTATTCGATTATTTCATGTTAAATTAGCATTCATCATTTCATATAGATAACAAGATAATAATTCTTTAAAATGAGAGTTTTCAAAATAATAATATTATTGTTATTGATCAACACAATTACCTTATCACCGACAACACGAGGTTGAGGGATCGAAGAAAATGATTTAAGCACTGCAGGCGACGTGGCGAACCTTCTGCATGAGAACATGGTCAGGCAGATTTTATGGAGCATGGTCGAATGCGAGCTTATAATATAAGCTTCTACAGCTTTATATGCAACTAAAATTCATTTTTTATGAAATTCAAAAAAATTTTAATTAGAAAATTTTTAACTGCGTTTGTAAATTCCGTTCCATCATTAAGCAATAGTTCGCCCTTTTTCACTGACTACTTATATAGTTAATAAAAGAAAATTTCAAAAGCTCATCATACACTACTATAAGCAGATCACAAACCTTACTATTTCATAAGAATCGTAATATTGAATTTTATAGATAAAATAAATATTCAAGCTGTAGATGGTTAAATAAAAACAGTGATCTCAAGAATACATATTAAGAATACATGTCATTGTAAATAAAACATTGCACCAGAGCAAAAAAGAAAATATATATATATATATATTAGCTATATGAGAATGAGAAAGAAATTCGTGCAGTACGATGAGCTGTACTGCTCAAATTTGCTGCAAACACTGCAACTCATGTTATCTGTAATATTACACTTGTAACGGTGATTTTTGATTATAAATTACTTTTCAATGGATAATAATAAAATTAACTGAAATAAAATTTCACACAAAAAATTACAAAGCAACAGTACTTAACACAGAATCGTATAAACAATCATAACTTCAGAATTACAGTACCCAATCTATGACCAAAGGTACAGTTTTATAAAACAGTTGAATATTTGAAATTTTTTAAAAAATTTTAAACGTGCGATGCAAAGAATTTTGCATTAATTTTATTTATTAATAATCATAATTCTGTTACTCGCATGAAACAGCTGTAACTGCATGAATAAGCAATCTTCTGTTGAAAATATAGCGTTTTAACTATAAAAGAGAGCATGTTTTGCTGGACACTGTGACACTACAAATAGTGGAAAACAATATTTCTTTAGTATGCAAAAATCGTTTGCAATTTCAAGTGAAATTTATGCAGCGTGCTGATTGATGGATCCAGAGAAAAGTAATTGGGGGAAATTAGTGAAATGTTGAAGGAAAATATTTTAAACTTAAGAACTTCAGTGCAGAATTTACTTCACTACAGCATGAATGAATAAATGAATGAATTATCCAAAACTTGCAATAGTCACCGCCACACCAGTCAGACCAATACTGTTGGAAACGAAATCGTTCAACATAGGCAATAGTCCATGAATTCCTTGTTTTTGAAAATATATTTTGGCTCGTCTCATTCGATGAAGCATTTTTTCACCTGTTGTTCTATCTGATTTTTTAATTATTTCTTTGATTTTTCTTTCTACTTGTTCTTCAGGCAATTCTTCCCATTGGAAGATGACTTCTTCGCCGGTTTCTGGAAGTGTAACCCTTTTAGCTTCAACAACATTGAAATATTCTTTGGATGGGTCGTCGATTTCAAGAATGGTCAACTCACTCCACGCATTGTCTGTATTTTTTTGATCAGTGTAATATCCTTGATAGATCTGAAAAAAAAAATTTTTTTTAAACAATATTTGAAAATATAAATGGAATGAAATTGAATAAAATGAAATAACAATACAATAGAGCTTTCTTTGTAGAACTTCTCCAAGGCTTCGAGAATGGCAGCTTCAGGAAAGATTTCTTTCATATCTCCAATTACGATCTGGTACAAAGTTGGCGGAAATACTTGCAGCATCGGTTTTTTTACATATTCCTAAAAGTTTGATTTATGAAATGTCAGTATTCACAGCTTATTTGTTCCTATAAAAATACGCCTGCAGAAATATGCATACTTGTGTAAACATTACTTATTTACAATGAGCAGTAAGATTTAAATAAAAGTGATTTTTACTATCAAAAATGGTGCATCAACAGAAGTAGTTCGATTGCTTCTCATAACGTAATACTCTTTGTTGCCTTTGCCTCTGAAATGCTCGGTGCAACTTGGACAAATGCAGAACGCCAAAAATGAAATCATTTACCGACTTATTATGGTCATCATTGCGTGATTTGGCCCCCAATATGCCAAAGCACCGCGTCCACTTATGCCTGTTTTACCTTTAGGATTCAACGGCCGTCCATCGGGACCAATTTTGTACTTTTTTTTCACAAATGTGCGACGATCCAACTCGCCGTCGATCTCATTAAATTTTATACCTTTTCTTTAAAAAAAATATTAAAAAATTATAAAATAAAAGCCATAAAGCCATAAAAGCAATAAACAATGCTGTTGAAACAAAAGCTAAAGCCGCTCAAATAAATCACATCTCAACTACATCACTAATGCCTTATTTTATTGCTTCTTGGTTAATGTTTGTTTCAGCGCTAGAAGTGAAATTTTTTGCGCAAGCTGAATGCATTAATAATAAGTGTTAAAAGAACAGTAATTCAGTTATTCATAAAGCTTAAATAGTCATTAGTGAGAAAAACAATTCTAATCTATGGACTCATGAAAAAGTGTAAATAAATGTGTAGAAATAAATTGGAAAAACAAAATCAAAGAAAATGAACATTAAAAATTATGCTTACGGATTATCGGGATCACATTGCCAATTTGATGGACAAGCAGTATAATCATTTGGAATATAATCTTCAGATTTCACCTTCCAGCGACTTTCACTCTCAGGAACATAGAGTCGCTCAATCTAGCAACAAGTACAATCAACAACGAATAAAATGCAAAATAAAACACAGAAGTTTGATTACCGTAGTTTCTGGATAATATTTTTTGTATACCAGATGAGAATTTGTTAGTAAAAATGCAGAAGCAAACAGCACCTATAATTATAAGAATGCACATTGCACAGTGCAGCATTTTTACAAAAATAGCAAAGATTATCAGCAAATATAAATTGCATACAATAATGTTATTATAATTCAAAAATAAAATTTCTTTTATTCCTCATTTAGTAAAAGACAGAAGAAACAAATTCCCATTTTTTGTGCAAAAGATAAATTCACCAAATCAAACGCTTGTTTATTCATGTTGTTGCACGTACGCTTGTCTACATGCAAATAATATAAAATCACATACACACCCACCCACACCCGCACCCACACCCACACCCACACATGCACACATACTCCTCATACAGAAAGATACATAATGAAAAGAAATATTTTCTGCATTTTATCAAGTGTTGTGTTTTTGAATGCAACAAATTTCTGCACATTTTCACATACTGATTCAACCAACAAAAACAATATTTCACATTGGAAAAAAAACAGAAAAATAATTTAATGGTGCTAAATTGAGCAATGAAATTGTGATGCTATTGGAAAAAATTCATTTGAACAAAAAGCCAACAAAAACGTGCGAAACTTACCAGAAGGAAATTTATGCTCAGATGCATGTTTGTGAAGAAACAATGGAGAAAAAAAAACGAAAAATAATTTTGAACTGCTGTCTTCTCTAAAGCCGGCTGTATTCAAATAAAACCGAAATCAAACTGCTGTAATTGACAGATTACAGGCGTGAAATCGCTTAATATAGGTAGAAACCGATGCTGAGAAAATAAAAATTTCTTTAAATTTGTTTGAAAAACAAACAATTTTAAATGCAGAAAATGTGAGTAAACGTGTGAAATCACAAAACTGACTTCATCAATGACGCAAGACAGAGATTTGAAAAAAAATTTTTTTAAAGCGTAAAATAGGGATGTGGTTTGTTTAAATTTTGAAAACACAGAATTTCACTGCTTACAAAAAGAAACATGCTTATTATTTTATAAAAAACAATATAAACTGTTGTCACATGCAATGACAGAAGCTTGTTTTGTTGTAGATTTTCCCAGTTGACGTTTATCAGGATAAAAAAGAAATAATAACATCCCAAAATGTCCACGAGATTTCGAATGTCGTTCATGAAATGCAATTAGCATTGTTAAATATTTATGAATTTTCTGCATGATTTACAACTGACGTGCTTTATTGTATTAGTTATTACAAACAATGCAAAATAAGCACAGATTACAGCGAAATTGAGGAATATTTCTTACAAAGAACAATAAAATTAGCTTAAAAAAGAAATCAATATTTACAAATACATGCACCCACTATAACTGTAAAACAACATTCCTGACGATGCAAAAACTGACGCATCAAACAATTACACGATCAAATCAATCGATATTAAACTTTAAAAAAAACCAAATGCATTTTATTTCTTTATAAAGAATTCACATCCAGGTGCGTATAGATATCATATAATTGTGTGATGAAAAATAATTTCCATAATTTCACTTTTCTTTTAAGCAATTAGTTTCGAAATATTTTATTTTAATGTTTCCAATATTGGCAATTGAATTTCCCTTGTTTCACTGATCAAAATCGGCGGATTCAAATAAATTACAGGATATTTTATATAAAATTGAAACATTTTTACAAAAATTTCACTTTTAGATCAAATTTGAAGCTTGAATAAAATTTTTGTCATCAATTCAACTTCATCTAATTTAGCCGATGGAATATGATAAATAATACAAGTGACGTCAGCATAGGAAGTGACAATTCCGGTTGAAGCGAAAAAAAAACACTACCCAAATCCACAGTCACATACATGCAAGATGATCATTCCAATCAATTAGCACTCGCATCATTAGTTGCTTTTCTTATTCACAGTTTATGCAATTAGGTCAGGTAAATAATGCTAAAAAATTAATAACAACAACTTGACAAATTAATTTTACAATCTGAACATTTACCATTAATTTCACATAAAATGAGGACATTTTTATATAACATTTTAACATCAGGCAACAATAAATCATTACATACAGTTTGAGAGTTAATGTAAAATAATAATTAAATCAAAAAGAGATTCACATTATTAGAAACAAAACAGTGAAAATGCTTAAAAAGCAAAAATTTTGCAAAGCAAGTGATTACCAGAATATTATGTATGGTGTTCAGCAGTGATCAAAACAAAGACAAAGAGATATAACAATCCAAATTTGAATAAAGTAGAATTTGTACTCATTAACATTTCACGTACATTAAAATTTACATGAAATTGAAACTTATTAAATTAACAACTGTATGAGTATCTATATATATATATCGTTTATATTTATATGTGTGTGTGTGTGTGTGTGTGCGTGTGTATTTGTGAAAAATAGCAACGTGCAGAATTTAATAAATTTCTCAATATCGTCACAAATGCATTTACAAAAAATTACATATGCAAATTCTCAAATTACATGTATAAACGTACAGAAGTGATAATAGAACAATTTGAGGTGGAGAAGAACAAAGCTTGTGTTGGTTTTGTATTATTGAAATTTTAAAAATAAACATCTCAGAAGAATGCTAATCTAAGAAGAAGCTATTAAATTTACGTTCACAATGGTGACGCTCCACGTTCTCAATACCTACAAGTAAATATGGTTTTCTTAATTTCCCTCATTCATTCTTTTTCATTAATCAAGTTATATTGAGAAATTATTGAAATATTTTTAATATAAATCAAGTTCACATAGTTAAATTACTGCAGAACAAAAAGAAAATAAATTTAAATAGAAAAATAATAAGACAATTTTTAGAAATCCCCCTCTATGAACAACGAGGGTATGCTTTTTCTACCTGTGCTATGATTGTTGTGTGTCAACGGTGCAGCCAGGTTGTGTCACTTTTGGTTTAAGCCTTTTCATTTTTACTACAACGACATTCACTTGCCCGTCTGGGACTGATGCCGTGTTGCGGATCACGACCTGACGACCCTACGGGGAAATCAATCCGACTCTGTAGCGACAAGCGGTCATCAAGCTGATGGACTTGGATCGATCGGGGCGTTGTTTTCCGCACTACATGATTGGTCCAACCAACCGAACACGAGCTGGCTATTCCAAAGTTACAGTACACTTACATATCGGTAATGAAAAGAGCCGGACAAGAGCAGAACGTCCGTGTGCGTTGGTCAAAAGAAGATGGCCTCCTCACTGGCAACGGATCAACTCAACAACGGTCAGAATACCATGAACACCACCATCACCACCACTAGCACCGTCAGCACCACCAGCACCAACATTGCCCTCCTTCATCAAGAGGACAGTAAGTGAACACTTTTGCACCGATTGCATAGCATCGCACAAGGTCGGAATTCAACTTTTTTTCAATTTCATAATTAGAAAATTGAAAAGCCCCTTCCTGGCTAGCTAACATTGCAGAGGGCAGTGACGCGCGCAAACTACCAGCAACGTGAAGTTGCCATATTCAATTCAATGAAATTCAGTCAATCCGACGCGTTTCAATTACTAACATCCCGTTGCACCTATTCTCTACTGAATCCCTGTGCTTTAGTGAAATCATGCAATTATATCGCACATCTTTTTGCACAATGTTCAACATCTGACTCCATTAGAGGATGCATCATCGGAGTAGTGCAAATAATGCTCACTTAGCTGGAAGATACTTGAAATCCAGGGTCAAAGCAGAAGGTTGGATGATTTTGCAACAGAACTACTGTATGACGAGCTTGTTAGCTGATTGAATGAGGGAAACAAAAAAACCAACTTATTTTCTCTTTTATATTCTCCCATTGTTCGAAGGAACACACATACGTTTTGCAAAACTAATACGCCAATGACAAAACTCATATTTATAATGTTATGATAAATAATAACAGGACAAATAATGATAATAAATATGCTAACAGGTAAATCACAATTCACCAATTATTAATGCCGAATGAATAACATATCTGAATTTATGCAATTATACAATACTTGATAATTTAACTTTTTAAATCAAAAGTAAATTAATAATTATGCAAAATATCAGCAAATGAATGCCAGTCAAAATGATCACATTTACATCCACTTGGACAAAATTTAATTAAACATCAAACCCCAGCTGAGCAATTTTAAAACAACATTTATTCAGCTTTTATGTAAATTTTTGAAATCAAAATGCAATTTCTTATTCACTGAAAATGATATTTGGCGTGTGAGCAATCTCAGATGAAACAATAAATGTGAATTGGGTCTTCATTTATACAGGTGTAATATAAATTTCACTTGTAATATTTGAAAAAAAATTGAAAAATAAAAAATCATTCTCGTAGAAAAAGCCCACACCGCTCAACAATACTTAAATTTGTTCATTCACCTCCTCGATTCTCTGAGATTCTTAAATCTTAATCCGTCATTCATCAGATTATGCTATAGAAATTGAACGAAGCAACAGCTCAACAATAAGCCGAAGTAAACTTTACAATATAATGCGATTAAAATATGAGAATTTCATTGACCATATTTGTTATTTAAAAGAAATGTATAAATCTGGTTCTACTATTTCATTGTGCAAAACATTTATACATGTAAAGAAGAAAGTAAAAAATTCACCTGTTGAAAATTTGCATAATTTTCTCTTTCAAAGTGAATAATAAAAATAAATATCTACTTACTATTTTATCAAGTTGATTCAAACGTAAAAAAGATGCATTATTAACGTACATGAAGGTCTGCAGTGATGAAAAAAGCAGCTTGATGTCCATCAGGTAGATTGATAATTGCAACATTCAATTGTGAACACTGCTTTGCCATTGTATATAATACATGCCCATAATAATATTCTATGCTATAAAAAAAAATAAATTAAATTTCATCAACTTCAATATGTGTGTGTGTGTGTGTGTTTGTAATACATAAAATATTAAATACCGATAAAGCTATAAAGTAAAAATAAAATGATATTTTAAATATATTAATTTTCAAACAATAACATTTGAAATTTTAATAAATAAATAAATAAATAAATATATATATATATATAATTCACTTCATTTCATTAAAAATGTTACTGTTTTAAATTGTTTTTTCTAATCAAAAAAAGAACATATACATACATACATATTTGAAAGATTAGCAAATTGAAGTGTAATTACTGAAATGAAAATTGCACAACAACTATCAGTATTGAACAGATTTTTCTAACGGAAAAAATCGAAATTAACTAACTATATGAGAGTTTAATATCACAAATATTGTAAAAAAATATATGCATTGAATTTATCTAACATTCAAATATTGCCAATATGGAAAATAAGATTGCTTGAATGCAAAACTGACATAACAAAAAAAATATATGTAAGTACAAATTAAAATAAAAGAAATAATATACACTTAAAAATATAGCACGTGTTGAGAAAAAGACATTCCCGTCGTTTAAAATTTATTAAAAAATTAAAAAAGTAAATACGATTGAAAAGGAAGAAAAAAATTCCAAAGCATTACAAGTTTGAATGAAACAATTATACAAAAAAAAATATACAAACAACGTCTGCATACACAGACACACACACACACACAGGCTATAAATGTTCGCTGAATGAACTGTTGACATTGAAATTATGAAAAATGTTCTCTTTCTGCTTGTAATTTCTTTTGTTTGAGAAAAATTAAAAAGCAAATTCGCTTATTATGTAAATCTATATAATTATGTGAAGTGTTGAATTATGAATTTCTTTTTTCATTTTGTTAACAGTTGCATTTGCATCAAATTGTGACATTACGTTCGAGTATGTTAATGTTATTATTGTTATTATTATTATTATTATTATTATTATTATTATTATGCTTCAGTTAGTTAAAATTACAACTTGCATGCATATCGCAGACAGTCAGTTGTATAGATAGACATTTGCAAACAATGATTGGAAAGAACAATTGCGCAAATGGATTTGATGAAGATGATAAATGAGAGAAATTTTGCTAAAAGTCTCAATATGCACAGTGTCATCAGGGTGAGAGAAAAGATTGAAGGGAAGAATGGGCGGGGACATGGAGATGATGAGAAAAAATCAATCTGCACAGGATTCTGCAGATTTGCAGTCATTGACTGCACGCGTCGATCGTCAACGACCCCTTCCGAGGACGATTTATCTGTCCTGGTCAACAATGGTGCCTTTCACCGATAAACATTGCAAATTCAGTGTCGTAAAAGTGACGTTAATGCGGCTCACCGGCGGATTTACTCGACCGGAACCACAACGCAATGTCCATCTGCTTGCTTTTAGCTTTTACATGCTATATACGTGGTCACTCTAATTGCTCCTCACTGGCAAGCTGAACACTGTTCAACACTGTCTGTGGCCGATTTAAACAACAAACAGACAAGTGGTTTCAAATCTCAAACAAACAATTCCAACCCCTTATCTACAGTAACTGCTACAGTGTACCCTTTTCAAAAATAAAAAACACACACACACACACACTACCACCAGTAATAGTAATAATAAAGAAAATAAATATAAATTACCGTGAAAATTTATCGTCTGCCAGTTGATGATGATCAAGAAAGTGGTGGTCGTAAATTTTTCATCACCACGTCTGCATAAAGTGACGGTGAAATTGAGACGGTGTCTAGCCACGCAATGCTGATCACCATTGGAGATCAATGCCGGCGCACCAACGACGGTCAATCAATTAGCCATCACAGTACCATCTGCCTTGCACTTCCGGCTATGAAACTTCACAATCACATCACGAACAAGACTTTGTTGAAAACTGTAATTCTTCATTCGAACCTGAATTACAAGCAGAACAACAATTATTAATACAAATAAACAAACAAAACAATTGCATCATTTTTAATTAATTAATAATTTGTTCAATGTTTCTTATTTTGCACATACAAAAATCAATTCACAGACAATCACCAGTGGACAGACAATTTCTTCTTTCCCATCGTTGAACTGAATTAACAATCCTACTTTTTAAAAAAAGACAAAAAAAATTGTTTTTGTACTCTTACTGTATTTGTACTAATTAAGAAGGGACGAATGAAAAATTGTTTTTGTTTTTTTTTCAAAATACAGTTTCCACATTTTAATCGGATCCGCATTTTTCACCTGTATAACACAACAAATAAAAAAATAATAAAAAAATTGTTTTTTATCCATAAAAATTGCTTGATTATTCACTGAATCAAATGACGGAATTAGTTGTTACAGTATTTGTCAGTTTTCAAAAAAAAAGAAAGAAAAAAGAAACATTCTCTCATTTTCCAGTAAAACTTGCCAACTGTGCCGCTTGCGAACAGCCAATTTTGGATCGGTTCATTTTCAAAGTGCTCGACCGTGAATACCACGCCCGTTGTTTGCAATGTGCCGAATGCAAGGAAAAACTGCACGACAAATGCTATGCACGAGATGCGCTCGTCTACTGTAAAAAAGATTTTTTCAGGTTTCAATCAATTATTATATATGCAAATTTTATTTTTCATCAATTTCAATTTTTGCACACTGCCCCGTTTCTATATTGCTTTTGCAGAAGATTCGGCACCAAGTGTTCCGGCTGCAAGGAGGGCATCCTGCCGCAGGCCGTGGTTCGCAAAGCCCACGACCACGTCTACCATTTGCAGTGTTTCAAATGTGCAGTCTGTGAGCGTGAGATGAAAACCGGCGACGAATTCTACCTGATGCCCAGCGATGGGAAAATTGTCTGCAAAGGTGACTTCGACATCACCAAAAACAAAGGTATACAGATGCATGTACATATTCTCATTAATATCCACAAGTCTCTGCATTAATTTCAGATTTTGACAATTCCAACAAACGTCCGAGAACGACCATTTCAGCAAAGCAGCTTGAAACGTTGAAGCATGCTTATCAATTGTCGCCAAAACCGGCAAGACACGTTCGCGAAAGACTCGCCCTGGACACTGGTCTCGACATGCGTGTAGTGCAGGTGAGGAGTTTAAGGTTATGTGAAATTTGCATAAATTGAAAATTGCACCACTTCAGGTGTGGTTTCAAAATCGTCGGGCAAAAGAGAAGCGAATGAAAAAAGACAACAACCGTGGTAGCAAGTGGAGTCACTGTTTGTCGAAAAGTGCCCGAAAAAGCAGCGGAACAACGTTCGCCAACGAAAGCGACGAATCCTTTGAACTTGCCTCCTCTGAAGACAACTGTAGCTTGTCTGAATACAATGGTTAATTAATTAATTAATTAATTGTTTGCTTGTTAAAAATTTCACTTCCGCCGATTGATTCAGAAGAACCGTTCGATACCAAGCTGTGCAGTGAAGCACCGTCTCTGGGTTTGGGTAAAAGTGAGAACTTCCACCAACAAATGACGCCAGTTCGAACCGAGAACAACTTGATCGGCCACAAAGAAGCCACGGTGACCAGTTTGGACAACGAACAGTGCAGCATTCAATGCACGGCGACAATGCCCGCCCAGGTTACTGTAGGCTTGTATCCGGCGAACAACCAGCCGCCGCCGACGTTGCTACTGTCTCCGTACACGGCGGCTGGTGAAGTGAAACCTCCGCTCGGTGGCGCCACCAGTCGACACTACATATGATGACAATTCAACTTTTCATTTAAAAAATTAAAAAAAAAATTATTAAAGCACACACACACACACACACACACAAAGCTTACTTTGAATTTGTCATAAATTGAAAAAAATGACCAATTTAAACTTGACTTAATCAACATTCATCTACAAGAGAAAAATAAAAAACAAAACAAAACAAACAACCTACTTATCAAAGTGTACAGTTTGCTATTTAAAAAAATGTTTTTTATTTCGCTTATTTCAGTAATAATGACAACCGCAATAATTGAAACAAAAAAAAACGCAATATTATTCGAGATTATCTGGAAATCGAGGATGTACATGACCATTTTCATCTACCAAGCAGCAGTCCATTTCACCACAGCAAATTTCTTGATATTTGAAGCATCTGAAACGAGAAAAGCAACAATATTTAACAATCAAAATAACTGCAACTCAAACAACATTCTCAATTACTGAAAAACAATTTCATTCACACGTTCATTGTCCTCGTAAAAGACGTTTATATCTTCAGGAATGGGATATACGCATTTCGTTCGATCCATCAACAGACTAGTCGGATCCTGACAGACAAATTAAGGTCATTAATGCAAATTTAAGCACTTATCACAAAAAACAATTCAGTAGAATTGTTTTGTCCAAAGTCTACATACACACACGCACATAAAATAAATTTACAAACTCACCAATGCATAATATCGTTCACCAATCCAATAGTCACGATTGTACCTAGGAAACGGCTGCCTGGAGTTGTATTGGGCAACTTTGCGCGGGAAAGGTCCTTCGTTGAATTTCAACAACAAGTGACGCAAAATTCTAGCAGAAGATCTGTTCAATCGTTCAGCAATGCCATAATCGCCCGAATCTTGCCATCTAGAACAACGCAACTGACCTTGGAACAGATTTCCAATTAATTATGCAAATTTTATTTTACCGTTTCAACCTGAACACTTGAACTTGCAGCAGAGCTGATAACAGGCAAACTATTATCAACAGCAATTTGGCAAACATGTTGACAAATGAACTGTTTTCACCAAAATCGATCACTCTATTCAATCAAACGAGCAACAAGTTTTACTGCTTATCAACAAGTTTCACCTTCAACGACGGACCATTTTCTACGGTTCAATTAATAGACGGTATTCAGTTTTAATAGACGGTTGCATTTTAATTAATCCATTTTTGCATATTGTTTACACGACGCATATATTTATTCTTAAAATAAAAATTTCACAATTCACTTGTTTTAATCATTTATAAATACAGTACAATAAAAAAAATGCAAGTACACTTACTGATGTACAGAAAAGAAAACCGAAGCATTCAACTTTTATTACCTAAATTATTACAAAAACCATTTTATTGAAAATATTAAATCGCACGGCAACAAATTAATTTATTTCAAAAGCAAAAACAAACGAATTAAAAATTACACATCATCTCATTCCCTTTACAAATGTGCATCGTCAGTTATTCAAATATTTTTCTACAATTTTCTAATGTGACAACGGCTCGTTGTAAAATTCTCTTTCCAAATCGTTGCTCAATGCATACGCCTCCACGTGATGATGCAATCGAAAACGCTTCAACAAATGATTCGTTTTTTTCAACAATTCCCTAATAGAAAAATAACAATAATAATACACATGATAAATCAAAAGTTGAGTAATTGAAAAAAAAATATTTGAAAAATAGATAAAATAATAAACGTACTGTTGTTTTGAATCATTCTGATTTGCTTTTATTAATCGTAAAGCCAATTGAACTGCCGTTCT
This sequence comes from Trichinella pseudospiralis, assembly GCA_001447645.1. Classification (NCBI taxonomy): domain Eukaryota; kingdom Metazoa; phylum Nematoda; class Enoplea; order Trichinellida; family Trichinellidae; genus Trichinella; species Trichinella pseudospiralis. The sequence goes on along the minus strand of JYDV01000129.1, from coordinate 49,192 downwards.
GCAAAAAGAATCATACACAGCATCAGTTGTCTCTTTACCAAGTTCTGACAACCAACTGTCTGGAAGCAGTTTGGCAATCTGTGAAATAATTTTGAATAAAACGACCAAAGAAAGAGAAAGCACATCCGAGACAAGAACAACAATTTGTTAAACTGAAATTTCAACTCTTCATTACCGCATCTGCTTTTTGAAAAATCTGCGCATCACTGTTGTTACCACAAACAGTGTTCAAACTGACCAGAAGGTGAGAATTCAAAACCCGAGGCAATGCCAATGCTTTCACCGCACTTTCAGAAAGCACTGTGCGCAAAGTTACAACATTTTCTAGCACCTGAATCATTCATTCATCAGCATAACAGAAGAACAATTTATTATGAATAAATTACAAAAATGAAAAATAACACTGAAACAATACTACTATTACTATTATTTTTTTTTTTAATAATTACCTTCACACCAAACCAAAATTGGCGTTCACAAAAATTCAGCACCATTTGAATCTGTTTCCCGTCTGACATGCTGTAATAAAAATTATAAAAATTTTTTAAAATCAAACGTTCAATCAACATTCAATCAGATACTTTTTTGGAAATATAGGTGTGAACAATTCCGTCGAAATGGTCTCGTCCATTCGGTGGTATATAGCGTCGACCAACGCGCACACTTGTTCACTTTGAGGTGTCAGTGTTGGATAATTTGTGAACAGATTGTCCAAAAAATGCACTAAGCGTCGAGTCTGCTTTCCCGAAGTTGGATCCCAAACTTTGTTCACCAATTCTGCAAAACAAATTGCAATAATATTCAAATTTATTAAACTATGCAAGCAAATTCAAAAATACCCGTCAAAAGTGGACAAACAACTTTCAAAACAACATTCGGAACTAGGTATATTACATCCAATTCGTCAGCTTGCGAGTGTTGAGCTCCGGCTTTGTAGCCGAAACGTATCAATTGTTGGAACCAGACAAACGATTCCAACGGTTGCATTCCATCCTGAAACAAGAAAAATTAATTAGCCATTCTATTCCACAATCCCAAATTTGAATAATACAAATGATACACAACAATCACCTCTGTTGGTGTCCAGCCGATCATCTCCTGCTGAACGTATGGCACGGCCAATTTTGGCAAACACAAATTGCCGAAACATTTGATGTATGTGGATGGAAAACAGTTCATCCAATTGGAAAAACGCTCGCAGACGGTTTCAATCGACTTGAAATCTTCATTAAGATCATTGAAAATAGCATTCGCTTTTTCTCTGCATTCCACTATAACAAAAACAAAAAAAATCATCATCAAAAATATTCATACTAATATTATTTCAATTTATTGCACATTACACATCAAATGAGAAAAGTCAACAATGCATCGGCTGGGTTCTTCGTCGTCGCTAGACATGCCATCGTGATGCCCAACCGAAACAACCAGTCGTTCTCTGGCCAATCTTCTTCGAGTTCTATAAATAATTTACATATATGTTATAAATTTATGCAAATAAATTGCAAAAGTTTTTTTTTCTTCATTTTCGTGTAAAATTTTTGACCAACCGTCTGGCTTCACGTTCCGCTACACGAGTTAACTTTTCCGATTCTTGCAAATTGGCAGAAGGGAGACCTGAATGAAATTTTAAAATTAATAACCACATCAAATCAGATTCATCTACAACTAGTGAAACAAGCATCCTGAACAGTATATAAACTGTTTGAAGTACACAGAGAGAAATGGATTTCATACTGCTGCCTAAGGCGATAAGACAATCACGATGCTGATCTTGGACGTCAATTTCTCGACGATGCTTGAAGAATGTCGTTCTTTTTTGCATCAATGCAATCGCTTCTTTGTTCAACGCATCAATCATTGGTACCTGAGCAAAAATTTAAAAAAATAAAAAGAAACACAAGAACAAAAGTATTGCTTTTTTCTTCTGACAAAGTGGAAAAAAAACGGAAGAACCTTATCGTCTAAGCAGTCGAGAAGATCAACAATATAAGAACGTAGTGCTGTGAAAAAATTGTACTGTTCCATCAAAACTGGCTTTTGTTGGGACAATTTTTCATAAATTTCTTGTTGCTCTTCTCGATGCTGCCTGGTAGAATGAAGTGATCTCATCCGCTGCTGCTCTGTCTCTTTGAATTCTTCGAGCCTGAAAATCACAAACAACAACTGAAGTCAACTGTCATCAATAAAAACAAAATAAATAAATAAGCCAAAAACAATGCATATCATCCAACAAATGACGAACAACTGAATTATCATATAAATGATGTAATAAAAACGAAAATAAAAAAGAAATATTTCAACGTTGTTCATTTTCATCCGTCTATGTATGTGCAGTGGATTTTGGTTGTGGAACTGTTGAAATGGAAAATAAAATCCGTTAGCTTACTTTTCCTTAATCTTGGAATGAATGCTCTCAAAATTACTTTTCCCGACGAATGGCCGTCGTGAAGCCTGTTCGTCAAATTGAACAAACAACGAACCATAATTGCGTTTCTGCAACGCCAACGGTGGCTGTTCAACGTGCAATTCTGAAGATTTCACTTCCAAATCCATCGGCTGAGGCATGTTCACGTACTCTTCCAAAGTTTCACCGACAAAATCTGCTCGACCAAATTGTGAACAATTTTCCGGCATTGTAACCGTACGCTCTCGATGATATTGTGCAATCTTTTATTTAAATTTGCAAAATAAAAAAAATTATTTAAAGAAAAAAACAATACCCAAAGCAATTGTTATTTCAAAAAAAAAATCAACGTACAACGCTTACGGATACACCTTTTCGAATTTGTTCCATTTCCCAGATTTCCAATTCGTCGTCTCTTTCATCAAGTGAATCTTTTACAACAAAATAATTAATCATAACCAAATTATTATATATGAACAAATTTGAAACTTACCGCCGTGTTCAACTTCGGCAAAATTTGCCTCAACTTCACGTCGCAGACGTTCATTTTCATTTTCATTTTCATTGCGGGAATAAAATTGGCATTTTTCATCTTCTGAATCATCATCTTCGTCTTCTTCACGAATCAGTCTACCTTTATCGTTGCGATATTTCAACGTGTTCTCTAGTGGAATAATTTCAGCCGTGGTAGTGAGTTCTTCTCGGGCAGCTTCCCGTCTCTTTCTGGCCATGTGGATCACCTTGGCATCAGGAATGAGACCACCTTGGGTTAAAGTTTTCTCGTGAAGCAAATTGATGTAAATTTTTTTGCAAAAGAAAAAAGAACACAATACCAGAAACAATTTTTGAAAATTCAGTAGCTTCATTACAATTTTTAGTGACATCCACAACTCGGAAAGGTTGAACCTCGGAATGCTCAACTGAAGACTAAACAAAACAACAACAATAATTACAAAAATAAATAAATAAATAAATCGTTTTTAACTTGTTGTTCTGCTGAATTTGGTTCTTTCTGTACAACAATTTGTTTTTTCTTTTCAATTGCTTTTTTTGTTGATAATTCATTGCGACGAGAAAGCTTGTGCAATCGTGTCGGTTTCTTGGTCTTGAACAGAGCATTGGATGCTAAAATAGCAATCAAAATTATTTTTTTTAATTTAATTTAAATTTAAAGCAAAATAAAAATACCTTCTTCCTCTTCGGCAAAACTTAACAAATTGCTGCACACTGGTACGACATTTGAAATCGACGTACTTTCAGAAATTTCATTCCCATCACTGCTACCTTCGGAATCACTTCCATGTACTTTTTTCCGCAAACCTTTCGCTACGCTCTTTCTAAACATCTGAAAAATAAACAATTTCAAATTTCAATATAAGTTGAAAAAGAAATTATAAAAATTATAATACGATTCATTTCATGTCAACAGTTGGACATTTCTGAAAAAATAACTTTTAAATCTACAAGTCAAACTGTAAAAAAGAAATCCTTCAATTTTATTTAAATTAATTAACTTTAACTTCAACCCAACGTACTGATTAAAAAATACGATCACTTTGTAAATAAAACAAAGATTATGTCAATTCAATAGATAAAACAGTGTATTAAAGCAATGTCGCCGTCATATTATAAAAAAATCACTGAAGACATAAAAATCGCAACTTTAAAAACAAAGGATAATTAAGTTAATTAAATATTAATCGTTCATAATTCATCAACACTGCTAGTAAACAAATCGTGCATTTTTCTAAAAATTTTATAAAATGCTGCAAAAAACGTTTCTAGAACCAATGCTGAATTATACATTTTACTTTAACAAAATAAATTTATTTGAACAATATAATCAAACTATAAAACATACTCAGTAGAAATGATTTTTTTCAATATGCATTATTTAGAATAACATTTCACAAAAATCTTTCTGACAACTCTAGTCAAATATGTACAAAAAATGAAAAGACAGAAAACGTTTATACATATTAATAGAAAATAAATACTGATTCTATCAAGAAAATGTTAAAATGTCAATTACTTGTAAATATATTTGATCTTGAAAGTGTTCTGCATGAAATGACAGATAGAATTTCACATTTCTGAATATTACGGTACTAATATTTACTGTAATTATAAATTTTCACGTTCAACTTTTCAAATTTTTTCTAAACTCAATCATACAAGAACAATAATTTGAATGAACAACTCTGAAATATGTTTAATATTTTAAAAATAAATTTATGATAAAAATGCATTAAAAAAATTCTTTTTATGAATGTCTGAGGAAAAGTAATATTTCATTACAAGAAAACAAAATTTACAGTTTTCAATTTTTAGAAGATTCTTCAAAAAGCTAACTGTGTAAAATGTGTACACTTATTTAAAATTGGCCGTTTGACCGCTATGGTATTTTTTACCGTTTATTGAAAGTTCAACGTTTTCCATGTAGGTATATTTCACAAATTTGTCGTGTGAATTCTATAGTGACCAACACAAAAGTTTTCTGTAAAATGATAAATGAATAAAAAAGGTGTTGTTTTGAGAATAAAAAGCGGTTTACAGCTGAAATTATGAGCGACAATGTATGGCAACAATTTTATTTCAACTTTTCTACAATTACAAACACAGCACTAATATGCACGTGCTTGTTCCTTTGGCATTGTTCTGAAATAAGACCATGCAAATTTATTTACTGTATAAAATTTAAATAAATTTACCTCGCTTTGATGAGTAGCAAATTCTACTTAAGCGCAAAGTAATTGTAAAAGCGTTTCAATTTGTCGTGAGTCCACACAGCGGTGAACATGTGGCTTCTTGTATTGCTTTTGTCTACATACTGTAAAGCACAAAATGTTGACTTTCGTGAAAATATAACCAACGTCAGAAGTATATTGAACTAAAAACAAAAACAGAATTTTTGAAATAAAAATTGTAATTTTTCTCTCTTCAGCAGTGGATGATCGTTGTTTACAGTTGCCAGATGGCAATCACGCGATACAAGCTTGTTCGCATACTTATTTGGCTTGCAGCTCCGGTCGTAGCTTTGTCTACAGTTGTCCGGAGACGCAAGTTTACGAGCCAAAATCCAACCGTTGCATGGCAGCTGGCCACATCCCAGAATGCGGAGGTGTGGCACCGACCACGACGAGCATTCCAGTCCTCGAAACTGATGCTCCAGTGTATCCAGTCGAATGCAAAGGCTTTCCGCCAGGCGATCGTCCGCTGAAGCCGCAAAGCTGCAGCACGCAGTATTATTCGTGCCTAGCCGACGGTCGTGGTGTTGTTCGAAAATGCCCATCAAATCTTTACTTCGATCCCAAAGAACTGACTTGCAATTATTTCAACTTCATCGTCGCCTGTGTTGGTTCATCGCCCGAGATCACTTACAAATTCGAAACTGAAACTTGGCCCACGTTACCACGTTTGTGATCAAATATCCATTGTCACAAATTTACAGTATGCGTTGAATTTTCAGCCGTGGATTTCGACTGCTACAGTAAAGAAGATGGCTTTTACGACGATGCGCGTAATCCGTGCAGTTCCGTGTATTATGCTTGTACTGGCGATTTGGCAAGATTGCTGCATTGTGAAAACAATTTAGTTTTCGACGTCGAAACCCAGTCTTGTCAAGCACCACAAGAAACGTACGCTTGTACTGGCAAACGTCGAACCACAACCACGCCCAGACCGTACAGAACGACGCCAAGCAAGCAAGATTCTCTCTTGTTCTTAGATTCAGTTGAAGAAAATCAATTTTGCAGAACTGCCAATTGAATGTGAAACTCTGAAAGATGGACTTTACAGCGATCCGAACAATCATTGCAGTGGTATATTTTACAGTTGCACGGCCGGCACTGGCACATTCTTGAGCTGTCCTGAGAGGCTTTATTTCGACATCGAAACCACGCAATGTCTTCGTTTTGACGACGTTTTCGCTTGCTCCGGTAAACGAAAAACTACAACACCTTCAACATCATCCACAACTACTCCAAAACGAAAACGTTTGAAATTTATTATTTTTTGATTGAACAATTAATTATTATTCACCAATTTTCATTTTGCCATTTTCTGTTCAATTTCAGCAGTTGCTTTCGATTGTTCCACACTGCCAGATGGTTTGTATCCAACATTGCACAGTGCTTGTTCAAATTATTACTACGTCTGCTCCGGATCAGTAGCGTTGGAATTGCAATGTCCGACAGGCTTGTTTTATGATCCGGACCAACAATTCTGCACCACTTATGGTACAATATTCGCCTGCACCGGTGTAGTGGTCAGCACAGAAACAATCACATCGACCAGCATACCGCCGACGACTCCACGTACCGTACAGTACTTTTTGTATGTCAGGTATGATTGTTGAGTGTATTTTCGCTTCTGCAGAGCCTCTGTTCAACTGCGCAGACAAGCAAAGCGGCATTTACAAGGATCCAAGTAACCGCTGTTCGCCAGTATACTTTCAATGCAGCAATGGTCATACATATCAATATCACTGTCCGGAGAATTTGTTCTTCAGTCCAGAATCAGAGTTGTGTGATCGTTTTGAAGAAATATACGAATGTACGGGTGTGAAGAAAACAACAACACCGACAATCAAGACAACAACAGTGAAACCGGAAGTTGGTAAACAAACGAACAAACAAACAGTATTTTGAATTGTATCAACTGATGATATGTTGTTAATTAATTTAAAGTGCCATTCGATTGTCGCTCATTGCCAAATGGAGATTATCCAGACCAACGTCATCGGTGCAGTAAAGAATTCTTCTCCTGCAGCAGTGGTGTAGCTACAAGACGACGCTGTCCGTCAACTACGTTCTTCGATCCAGAATTGTTACAATGTTTCGGATATGACAATGTGCCAGCATGTAGCAACAAGCCCAGAACGACAACAGTGCCGACTACAACCACGCATCATATAGCTAGCAGAAAAAATTTCTTCGATTGCACTGGAAAACCAAGTACCAATTATCCCATAGGCGTTTGTGAACAAGCGTTCGTTAGCTGCATTGATGAAGTGTCAGTTTTGATTGAATGTCCCGCAGGTTTGAAATACGACGAAGAAATGGACGAATGCAATCACGCATATTACATTCCCGACTGTGGTGGCCGGCGCATTACAACATCACTTCCTCAAATTGCAAACTCTACAACAAATTTTGGTAAAATATATTACGGTATTTTTGGTCTAATAAAACTTAATTGTCAGATGTATAATACTGTAGAAGTGGCACATTTTAATTGTACTCATCTGGTGGATGGTCGATATGCTGATGTTCGTAATCCTTGTCCAAGCAACATATTCTACGTTTGCTCCGGTGCCAGGGCACTGCTTATGATGTGCCCTTATGGATTGTTCTACGATCCGAAATTGAAATTATGCAACTACAGACGCAAGATTAAATGCACACAAGTTGTAATGTAATTTGTTCATTCCCATGTTTGTTTTTTTTGTGAAATTTGCTTTTGATGCTAGTCGAAAATTTTCTATTACTCATTACATGGTAACACACGTTCGTATTCTTAATTAATAAACAGTGGAAAATTTGTTGAAAACGGCTTGTTTGCTGGGAAAAAGAAAAATCTCTCTAAATCTGGAGAAAATTTTCAATCAATCTAATCAATCAATATGAAAAAGTTGTTTAATATAAGCTGGATATGAAAATGATGAACAAATAATGATAAAAGAATACTTTTTTCTTTATAAATCAAGTTGGCTTTATATGATAATGAATTTTTGTGCCGCCTAGAACATGACATTTGAATAAAATGAACTGATAAAGGCCATTTCAAAAGTATGATAACAAAATTTCCATTTGAAACAAACCATGCTCTGTTTGCTCTTTCCAACTGGAATGATTGATAAGTTATTGCTTTCTTATCAAAAGCTTTTCATTGTCAATTTGATGTGAAATGTTTTCCTTGACGTTTTGTCAAACAAGTAACAATGTATCGGTAAGCTGAATATTTTCAATTTAAATGCTACTTTGCATTTTTTAATGTTTATAAATCTGATATTTTTTCTGTAAAATATGGGAATGAAGATTTTGAATTTTGATGAATGAATAATTTTTTTGGGGAAAATTGTATTTCATGTATTTTGTTTTTAAATTAATCGTAAATTATTAATCCTGACCGACTGAACAAACAGTGCAATATTTAACTTGAATATTTCTGCCTACTGTTTATTGGATTAGTTGATTCAACTTGATAATTTCGTATCTGTAGAAATACAGTTTGGGTAAATGTTAATATCAGAATTGAGTAAAATAAATAACAAGAAAATAAACAATTTTCTTCCTTCTAGAAGGTTACTTCATTAAACTGAATAAACTGGCATTTTATGTTTTATGGCAGGCATTTTCGTGGCAGAAACTTTGATTTTACAGACATTTTAATGGGAAAAAATAGTTTTTCCTTATTCTCGCATGATAAAATTGTTATTTTTTGGCGCGATTTTTTTTCTTTTTTGTAGATATATCAAATCTATTATTTTCTTTTAGTATCTACTTTGGTGAAGTATTTTGAAATCATGCGCATGTTAACTTTTCTTGTCATTTTCACATTGATCTATTGGAATTTGAGCAGTGGTGAAGTAGAAGAAGATGCGCCGTGTTTGCATTTGAAATTTCAGCCAAATGTTATCAACGTACCGTTGGGCAGTGAATCATTTTTCACTGTTCAATTGAGGTAAGAGACGAGTGAAATGAACAGATTTTTACATTTATGCAAATTTTAATTTTGGTTTCGATTTAGCCAACCGTCTGAAAAAGTTTACAACGTCTCGTTTGAACAACAAGATCCCAAATCGATCACGTTGAATAAAACTGCATTTCAAATTCCAGCAAAATCTCAAGAAATTTATTCAATTGGTTTCACAGCGAATGCATTGAAAGCCAGCGTGGCTGTACGTGAAAATCGTACTACTGAACAATGCATCTCGTTGGATAGGTAAATTTTTGTTGTTTCTTTTTATTTTCTTCTGGTATTTTGTTTTTGCATACTTTTGTTTGTTCAGTTTGAAAGAGTCGATGATTTTGATAACCGTTTTTCGGTTAGAGCAGCTAAATGTATTGTTGGATGTGCTCGGCTGGATATATTTTGCCGCATGGACGATTTCATTTTGGCCACAGATATTTTTGAATTTTAAACGCAAGAGGTGAACAACAGTAGGATTCAATTTTAACTTTTTATTAATCATAAATTATACATTTGTTCAGTGTGGTCGGTTTGAATTTCGATTTTTTGGCCTTGAACATCACCGGCTTTTTGTTTTACGCATCCTACAATTGTTCATTGTATTTTTCACCAGTGGTTCAAGTATTGTTTGTCGTTTTGTTGGCGCAATTGCTTTAGTGCTTTTTCATCTTCTGTTCAGACTGAATACTTGGAACAATATCCGAACAGTGTCAATCCGGTGTTGATTCAGGATGTCGCGTTCGCTTTGCACGCCTTCTTCGCAACCGTACTGACCATTGGTCAGTGTTTTTTTTATGAGGTAAAAATTGAAAATTTTTTTTTCTTATAAATTTAATCAAGCGAAACTGTTGCAGCGCGGTAGTCAAAAATTGAGCAAGCTATGCTTGATTTTGCTGATCGCATTTTGGAGTTCAACATTGATAACTCTGCTATTGGCCGCTGTGCGAGTGATCACTTGGCTGTGGTTCGTCTCCGTTCTGTCCTACGTTAAACTGGCCATCTCAATATTGAAATACATTCCACAGGTTATTCAACTATATGCACAGATATGATTGTGTAATTTGATCTTTTTTTAAAAAAAAACTATACATATATAGGCAGTGCTTAATTACAGAAGAAAAAATACTGAAGGCTTTAGCATTGGGTCAATTTTTCTCGACTTCACCGGCGGTGTGGGTAGCATGTTTCAAATGATCGTATTCGCTTACAATACAGGTCTGTGGATGATTTTCAGTTTTCAAAATATTTTACAAATGTACAATTTTCAGACGAATGGAGCCAATTATTTGGCGATTTCACGAAATTTGGTCTCGGCTTGTTTTCCATTTGTTTCGATATTGTATTTTTCATTCAACGATATGCACTCTACCGCAACTACCAAAAAATGGACATGTCCGAGGAGTCCGAAGATAGTCAAGTTGAAAAATATTAATGAAAGCTAATTAATTTTCATTTTAATCTCAAAAAATTGATTCGAATTGAATAAAAAATTGTTTAATTACAATTTATTCACAATAATCAATCTGCCGTTGTACCGGATAGTTTACTTTGAAGAGAATTAATTTTATCTTTCTGAGTCAGTATTTCGTTCTTCGTGTTCTCTAGAGCGTCGTCTAAGCGTTTTCTGTAAAACAATGAACTTGTATTCATGTCATTCAATTTAATTCAATTCCTTTTTTTAATCATACTTTTCCTGATCAATAAATTCAAGTCTCTTCGTGATAGTACTCTTCGCTTCGGCCAAGCTATGCTTCACGAGTACAGGACCAATCATTTTGTATATGACTGTCTGATCAGTGAGTAAATTCAGTTCCTGTAATAATAAACAAAACGTTATTGAAATAAAGTTACCAAGTTATACTAAAACGTTATCCAAAACAGTAGTCATTTGATAACAGTTTTATTTATCATCAGTGATACAAACATTACCAATTCCAAGCAAATACCAATAAAAGATATAAACGAATGGAGTTGAAATTTGATAACTTTTAGCATTTATAATTACAGAATTAATTTCAATTTTAAACCAAAATTACACAATAAAAGGTAATTCACAAATTCACATAATATTCAACGCATTCACAAAGTGAACATAAAAATACCATTTACCTCTAAAGCAAAATGATTTTCCGTGTACTGTGTTTCAACTTGCTGTCGAACACGAGCCTGCTTTTTAATATCTGCGCAAAATAAGAAATCATTTATTAAAAAATAAATTACAAAATTCATAAGCTAAAATGTAACACCATTCTGAATGTTTTGAAGCTTAAGTATTTCTAGTTCCAAGCGCTCTTTTAATTGTTTCGAAGAATCTCCCATTGAAAATTTAACAAATACAAAAAGTATACAAACAATAAAATTTAAACGAATTCAACATAACCTAATATTAATTGTGCACAGTTTCAAATGTTGAAAATTAAGTATAATTTTCAACAATTCGATTATCTAATAATTAAAAGCATAATTTTTTGAAACTTAAATCCTGTTCTTTATCATAACTTTATTGATGCATATCATTATTTGATAAACTTTGTGACTTATCACCATAATTCTTTTTAATGCGATCGCCACAGTATGATAACGTTGTGCCTAACACTTCTACAGTATCAGTTTTGTCCAGATTTTAAGTTTCAACAAATTTAATCATATACATGTTAATTTAATTTATTAAATTATATTTTAACAGGTATTATATAATTAATTTAACTCGTGAATGCAAATACCATGAAATTTTATTTCTTTTCAATTGATCACACAGCCATAGGCATTGATATTTTTGGATATGGTTTATAATCAATTAATTCAAAGTCTTCAGCCCTAAAATCATCAATATTTTCCACATTTCTTAAAATTTTCAGCTTCGGAAACGGTCTTGGTTTTCTCTCCAACTATAATAATAAATAAACAGACATTCATGAATATAAATAATTTTAAATACTTTTAAAAATTTTAAGTATTTTATTTTTACTTGAACTTTCAAAGCGTCGACATGTGTTAAGTAGATATGCGCATCTCCGATTGTATGTATGAAAAAACCAGGTTTCAATGAAGTAATATGGGCTATCATACGTGTCAGTAAAGAATAGCTGGCAATGTTAAACGGCACTCCCAAACCCTGAATATTTTTTACAAGGTAAACAAGTTTAAAAATATGAAAAGAAGAATACCATATCTGCACTTCGTTGATACATTTGACAAGATAGTTCCCCATCAGCAACGTAAAATTGGACGAAACAGTGACAAGGTGGCAAAGCCACTTTCTCTAAATCTGAAAATAACAAATCAACAGAATGCATACATAAATTTTGCATCACACTAACCACACGGATTCCATGCAGTCATGATGATTCGTCGACTTTCCGGTTCCTCACGAATCATTTTTATACACTGCTGTAATTGATCATAGCCTTTTCCTGCATAATCGGCCGTCATAGATGTATACGGATACCCAAAGTGGCGCCATTGAAAGCCATAAACAGGCCCCAAGTCACCTTCTTCATAATTATACAGCCCTCTACTGTCCAAGAATTCTCTGGAAGAATTTCCATCCCAGATGTTAACATTCTTCTCTGAAAGCTTTTTCGCATTCGTGTTTCCACTGATGAACCAAAGCAATTCTTCAACCACTCCTCTCCAAAAGACGCGTTTTGTTGTAAGCAGTGGAAAAATATCTTCAAACAATTTCTTATTGATAAAAGTTAAATTTCATTTTAAAAATTTGCTACCATCTCGAAGGCAATAGCGGGATTGCGTTCCAAAAGTTGACAACGTTCCAATCCCAGTACGATCGTTTTTACGAACGCCATGATCAATTATGTCCTTCAGTTGATTCAAATAATTCAATTCTTCCTGACTAAATATATTTATATTCAACAAAATAACTTCATAATGTTGAATAAATAATAAACTAACTTCACGTAATCATGCTGAGATGTTGAATTACTATCTAGTTTGTGAATAACTTCTGTCATTTCATTAATCTCTACAAGTTTAATTATGCAAATACTGTAAGACAACTAGGAAAACTAGGGTAAGACAATCGTCAATTATAGTCTTGGTCTTATTATTATTAAATATTTTATTTTTAGTATAAAACTTGCATGTTCGTAATTACAGTAAAGTAGTAGCTTTTGTCATAGTGGGTGTGCATTCTATGTGAACTTTTTGATAGACGTCTGTTGTCAATTGTAACTTTTTGTAGTTTACCGTTTATTATTCGTAGATTGGTATTATGGAATAAAATAATTTTATCGATATCAGTCGCTTGATAGGGAGAAGAGAATTATTGTCAGAAGTGAAGGAGATTACTGCTCTGGGTCGAACGAGAGCAAACAAATGAGTTAATCAACTTCCCGCAAAGCACTGCGAGTTACTCATTTTCCTGACCATCGAATATATATATAATAAATAAAAGATTATATCTTTATACAGTTTCTAATGAACGTTTTTCATAAACACCAAATATAACTAAATAGCATGTAAGTAAGTCAAAGCAGTGGAGAACTGAATTGAATGTTAAAAAATTAAACTTGCTTAAAAATTTCAAAAGTTTAAAACAAATTTACCAGCTTATTTCATCTAGTTACAGAAGTAAAATGGACTTTAAAAGTTAGAACGGTTTTTTGTGAATGTAAAATCTGTTTCCGTATTTAATTCAACCTTCATTATTGAAAGTGACTATTCTGGTATAGAATAAATTTAGGATAAAAATATTCAAGTTAATCTCTTAATTAATGTAATTCAATTTAAAGCCATATCAAATGTATGATTAAAATCAATTTTTTTCATTAAAAAGATGCAACCGCATTACAGTAAGACAGCATTTTCAGTTTTATTTTTTGGAAATTTCCAAACTTTTGGATAAAATTTAAGCTGTAGTCGATTTATGGTATAAAAAAATTATTTTTAAAACTTCAATAGAATTTTAAAAATTATTTTAGCTATCCGCGCACTAGCTTTTGTTGAAAATTGTTTGAAAATGCTTTTTCTTGTTTAGAGTAAAATAAAGTTTTCAATATACTTTTTTTCCTAAAATATAATTAAAACTAAATTAAAAATTGTTTTTTGAGATTATTTTTATATAGTTTATGCATTTTGCATGCTCTATTTAACAGTTCGATACACTTGAGAATTCTACAGTAATCTTATTGTGTTCTCGTTTTAGGCCGAATTTATTAAAATTATCCAACCACTCGGTTTATGATGTAAATCTTTGCAGCGCGCAGTAAGTATTTTAATGTTTCGCATTTATAGTATGCAAATTTTATTTAAAGTACAACAACTTGATAGTGAATTTAATTTTTTTTTCTTCCTATGACAATTATTGGCACTTTTAGTAGTTTGTAGAAGTTTTCAATTATTGGGCTAAAATTTTGATGTAATAAAAGGTTTGTTTTTTATTTTTTAATATTACTTTGACATATTTGATAAAATTTCTGGTAATTGGTTTTTTTTGTTGCCGTTCAGTTATTTGTCTCCGCCGTTGTGTGGTGCACAAAATTCGATGATGCATATTTTGTTCAGTTAATAATGACAAATTATTGTTATTGCACCGCAGTTTATTTGTTTAGTTGATTTATTTTTATTATTTAAATTTAAGGGACAGTTTATTTTTCATGTTGATTTTATTGAAGATTAAATTGTCATTATTTGCATTGTTTGAAAGGTTGTTTTATCGAATGTCAATTAAATGTTTATTAAAGTTTTGCAGAAACCAATTTCGGAGAAACGGGACACTTTTTCGGCTGCATGCAAAAGCAGATGGATTTTGTCGTCGTCGAGCAGTTATTCTGAAACGTCTACTAGCCCGCTGATATCTCAGGTAAGAACAAGGTCAATGAGCGTTGTTTTTCTGCCCCCTTCCCCCCCCCTATTTATCCTCAGTGTACTGTATCAGCTTGGTATGTTCATATTATTGTTTTGAGATAACAATTGAGATAATTTTCGTGATGAAACATTCTTGTTTGCATTTTTTATTACGTATTTTATTTAATTTATAAAAAAAGAAAACAGCTTTTGTTTTGTTTTTTAATTATTGATTTGTTTTTAAGAAAAGATTAATTTTTATTTCCAATGAGGTTGACAGTTTTTTGTCGATTTTGCAATAAGACGTGAGATATTTTCATCTTTTATTTGCCACTCGGATGCCAGTCATCCAATGAGATGCATTTTCGACGACTGTGCGTTTGAAGCGGGCATCTTTTTTATTGGTTGATTTCAACTTGCGCGAAACCAGTTTTGCCGTTTGCGATATTGGTTATGAGATGCCTTACATTTTTCATTTCAATCATTAATTGCGTTCGCGATTCATTTTCCTAATTTGCTTCACTTTTTCTTTCAAAACTACAGTGATGATGACATGATCAACGGTGTTCATATCTAGGTGAAGATTTTTCTCTACTTTTTCAACGCGATAATCATCATGATGATGAATAGGAAATGAAGCAGTTTTTAATTAGTCGTTTTTTACTTTTTCACTTTAGAATTCAATACTTTTTTTTGAAAATTTAATCACTTTTTATATTTATTAAAAAGAACATTTATTGATAAGTTGCATGTGTTTTCTTGAAAAAAATCGATTCCTTTTTTTGAAGAAAATTTTGAAAAAAAAAACGTGATTTTCTCTATATTGTTTTATAAATATTTCATTTGAATATTTAACGAGATTTGAAAGTTGAACTATTGTAGAACTTCATTTTTGTAGAGTTTAATAATTTTAAAGAAAAGGAAATTTTCGTTGGAAAAAAACATTGAAATTTTGTTATTTAATGTTGTTTTTAATAGATGAAAGTTTTTTTTGTGTTGTAAAGTTTTAAAAATCGAAAAAAGTGTAGTTTTTACAAGTGAAATTATTTGTTGATTGCAATCTAGTCGAATCTTTTTTGATTGGTGTGTGCGTGTGTGTGAGAAACATTTTGAAGTAGTAACACTAGTAACTTTGGAACAGTTGGCAGTGTCGTTTTGAGGATTAGCGTGTAATAAATAATTAATTAATTTGACTGAAAACGGTGTTGTTCAAAAATGATTTATCTGTTTCTTTTTCAGGATAAATAAATAAATAAATAAATAAATATATATATATATATATGAAAATGCTAGTGGTTGTTTTGTTGTTGGCATTTTCTGCTTGCCCTCTATTGGCACTGCCTGGCCTGCGTTTGGCCATCTATTGCAATTGTACTCGACCAGGTTGCGGTATGGATGAAGATGGTCCCAACGGACAAGTGTGCAAAACGTACGGCGGTTGCATGAAAGTAGTCTCATTGAGAAATGAACATGAGCCGGAAGAGGATGGCGATCTTGTGGTCGAATACGACTGCATCAGTGAAGAGCTGTGGCTTCCTCCTGAACAGCCAATGGGCTGCCGGGTTCACCGACACCAGCGTCATTTGCACGCGATTGGCTGTTGTCGGAATTATTCATTCTGCGCCGCCGATTTGCACGTCGCTTTGCAAAAGCCGGCAGTAGCCGCCGACTCGGCTGCGGCGGCGGCGGCGGCCACTGCCGCCGGTCTGCCATTGGCCAATTTGGGTGCCGCGAACGCTTGGACTGCCGCAGGGTGGAATTGGCAGCCGGTGGTCATTCCAAGTTTGGCTGTGGTGTTCAGCCTTTGCTTGTTGTACGCGGCGTTGCGGTGCCGACGTGGCAGGCAAAATGGAAAGCCAATTTCGGCCGCCAATGCGGAAGATGACCGCAGGGATCCGTTGATCGCAGCCAAAGATGTGCACGGCATTCAGCAGATGTTGCACGATTTGGACAGCGCCCAGCCGGCCACAACCAGCGGTTCCGGTTCTGGTGTGCCGATGCTCGTACCGGTGACCATTGCCCGGCAAGTGACTCTGGTCAAAGTTATTGGCCGAGGACGATACGGCGAAGTTTGGCAGGTACAGTAATTAATGCTTCAAGTGTTGTGTTGGGGTTGTTGTTGTTTTTCTTTTGATAAATATGAAAGTTAATTAATTTTTTTATGCAGATTTAATATTTTATTTTTTTTTCATTCAAAGAAATTTGATGATCAGCGTTGCTGTGCAACCCGTTTCTCTGTTTTTATCTCATAGAGTGCTTACTTTTTTAATTGATCAATTTTTTTTTTTTTGAATAATTTATTATTATTAATTTTTCCTCATCTCTTCTTTTTCTTGCAGGGATTGTTTAAAGGAGAAAATGTGGCGGTGAAAATTTTCGCCTCCACTGACGAACAATCTTGGTTGCGTGAGATGGAAGTGTACAAGACAACGATGTTGCGTCACGAAAATCTGCTCGGCTTCATTGCTGCCGACAACAAGGACGGCGGTATGGCATTGCAGTTGTGGTTGATTACGGATTATCATAAAAAAGGTTCACTGTTCGACTTGTTGATGAGCACAACGTTGGATTTGCGTTTGATGGCCAGATTGGCTCGCAGTTTGGCCAACGGATTGGCATTTTTGCACAGTGAAATTTGCGGCACAAGCGACAAGCCGGCCGTGGCGCATCGTGATCTGAAAACCAGGAACGTTCTGGTGCGCAGTGACAATACCTGCGTGATTGCGGATCTTGGCTTGGCGGTTCGCTATTTTGCCAAAACTCAGGAATTGGACATTCCGCACAACAAGAAGACCGGCACGTTGCGTTATTTGGCTCCGGAAGTGCTGAGCGACACGCTGAATCCCAACCATTTTGACAGCTACCGTCGAGCGGATATCTATTCACTCGGCTTGATACTCTGGGAAATTTGCAGACGAGCCGGTGACAAGCCGGATCCATGCGAACTGCCCTATTACGACCAGGTGCCAGCGGAGCCGACGTTGGACGACATGCTGCGCTGCGTGGTGTTGGAAAATCAACGTCCGCCACTGCCCAGCAGGTGGAAAGATTCACCTCCGTTGGTGACGATGACGAAACTGATGCGCGAATGTTGGATGCCGAATCCGTCGGCTCGCCTTACCGCGCTTCGAGTGCGGAAAACAATCGACGATTTAGCACCATTGATTGGAGATTTCATGGCACCTTGAGCAATTTTTAATATATATTATTTTTATTATTAGTAATATTATGTATTTATATACATCTACACATACCGCATGCATGCATTAGAGATACAAACATGAGCGAACACCACCCACACACAAACAAACGGCAATTTTTTTTTATTATTACACTGCTTTATTTATTTCAATTTTTCAACATTTTTATTTCATTTTTTATTGTTTTTCTTTTCAGCTTTTTCCAAGTAATTTATTTTTATTAATATCTAATGGTCTTCAAAAAATTCTTACCTCTCTTCCCTCCATTGCGGCTGCGATCTCTTGCGATTCATCGCTTACGCTGACGCTTCTGTGCTGTATTGTATCACACTTGTTTGTTTTGTTAACTTTTTAATGTTATATTTATATTTTTTTAATTTATTTATATTATAATTTTATTTACATGCAAGTACTAATATTTTTTTAAGTTTTTTGTTTTTAGTATTTTTTGTTTGTTTGTTTTCAAATCATACATACTTCACAGTATTCAGCGAATTTATGATACTTTTATTGTTCTTTTGACCATCTTTTTCTATATTTCTCTATACAAATATTGTCAACTATTTATATGAACATGAATATTATTATAATAATATTATTATTATGCAAACTTGTTTCTTTGTTTGCATAATTTAATTATGTGTAGCATTTTGCTATTTTTTATTGAAGTGTTTTCTTTCGTTTTTTGTTTTCATCGTTTGTTTTAATTTTGTTTGCATTTGAATGTTCGCCTGTCGCGCTTATATTGTTTTTATATAAATAAAATTTATTTACGCTGTTTTTTATCTGACGCAAAACTCTTCTTCAATAATAAGTTGCACAATCATGCTTGTTGCGTAATGACGGCGACAAAAAAAAACATCTCTCATTTGTAACATGGTTTGTCTGTTTGTTTTTTAAATTAAGTTACATTTATGTATGTTTTTTAGTTACAATTTACACCGTTTTATTTATGACAGTCGATGTAAAATTATTCTTTTGTTGACTGACAGTGATCGAATTACGTTCAAGTAATTTTATTATACTGTTCAGTTAATAGAACATTTTTTAATGCATCTCTGTTTATTTCGCATTTTAAAAATAAAATATGCTTTCAAGTATTATTTTTCAACTATTTTTATTTCTTTTTTTGTTGAAAATCTATTTCAATTGTATTGTAATACTCTATTTTTGTTTACTGTAATTTCATACTGTTCGTGGAATTGAATGTCTTTTGTATGTTTTGTGAAAAAAATAAAATTTATGTTTAAATTTATATTGTCCTACATTTTCAAATATAAATTAAAATTATTATGAACGTGCAATTTTGCGCTGTACTTATTTAAAAGTAAGGAATATAATGCATTTTTTGCAGATGTTATAAATCTTTAATCTGAATTATATATTTTAAACTAAAATATTAATTATTTCTGATATGATGTACTTTCGAAGATTCACTTTAAATGTGCCTTAAATGTTTAATTAAGAATGTTAGAATGTTAACTTTCTTTTATGTTTAAAGTATTTATAATTTAAATTTTATTATCTGTTATCAATAATTATAGTTACTGTGAATAATTTCAGGTACAAAAAGCAACTTTTCTTTTCATATATCTACCAGAATAGTGATTAGTAAAAATTCAACGGCCGATGGTCGATTCAACAGATCTGATGATTGTTTGTTTATTTTTGCAATTGACAAGTTTAAATGCATGAACGACTATCGTAAGTCATATTATGAGTTGCAATTTTATTTTGATTAGTAATTCCTTTCGTGAAATATGCTAATTTGAAAGTTTTCATTTTCAGATTTTTATTCACAATTATTCAAGTATTTGCACAGTTTCATTTCTTCTTTGTTTATTTATTTATTCATAGCATTAAAAGGAATAAATTTCATTTTAGTCTAGTTGAGCTCTGCATTGTAAATGTTAAATTTGATAATTGTTTCCAGTGTATACTTTATTATTTTGTTGTAATGTTATATATATAAGTAGATTATTGATAAATTAAATATGTTATTAATAAAAAAAGATTTATTTAATTCATGTACTGAACTTAACAATATTTTAAATAAATAAATTTCTTTTTTATTCCGAGTATGCTTTTGCTGAAACTGATTTTGTATAATTATTTTCATAAAAACATTGACTGAAACTTAAATAAGTTTATTAAAAGAAAGATGAATTTTTTATGCATGACTGTTATAGCAGTTTGAATAACGGAGAGGCGTAAATTTGATTTAATTTGAAATTACGTTAATTGAATTTTAAATTTATTTACAAATTATTGATTTTTATGATTCAATTTATACGTTGACTGTATTCGGCGTGGCGTGATTTTCAGATGACTGAACGAAATCCATCGTTGAACGATCCGTTTCATTTCATCAATGAACGCCAAGTTGATAACATTTCTTTGGAATTTTTCTACAAGCCGCACACAATCACCGCCTTGGCTTGTAGTATTATTCTTCTGTTCATCTGGGCATTCACGAGGTAAATCATCAAACAATCATCATTTATTCTTTTCATTGTTGATGATGGAAACTGGCATTTTTAAGAAAGAAAATTTCACTTCAATTTCAAAAGTCGACTTTTCATTACATTAAATTGCTCGTCTTGTAGAAATCAGATTGCATTAAAATCAAATCTTATTAATACTTTCTTATTATTAACAAGTATATCGTATTATTTACAGATTTTAGTTTACCGGTTTAAGTAAACAGTAATATTGATGACCAAGTATTATCTTAATACAGTATTCAGTAAGTTATGAGGAAAAAAAACAAAATTAATTTAATTAAATGTATATGTCAATATTTAGATTATATTTAGTTTATGAACGGTACTGTTTATGCATTGAAAAAAAAATTGTATTTGAAATTGGTTCTTGTAAGAATTGATTGCAATGTTCTTATTTGCAGATCTGATAGTACATTGGAAAAGAATATATGGAATGGGCTTCAAGCAGTTCTTTTCATGTTCATCATGATCAGCTTAATATGCTTTCCAAATGGTAATTGACGAGTGATATTTTATGTTCGTTTACAATTAATATATAACAATTTTTACTTAGGTCCATTTACTCGTCCACATCCAGCTTTGTGGAGAATAGTTTTCGGTTAGTTTGGATGATTTTTTTTTTGAAAAATTGTTCACTTTTATGTTCAGGTTTGAGCGTATTCTATTTGATGAGTTTGCAATTTTTACTTTTTCAAAATTTCAACGATGTCAAAGCAATTTTACGTTGGTTGGATCCGGAAAGATTGAACAAGATGAAATTGGAAGAAAAAGTGAAGACAATTAATTGTGCAATATGTGTTGTTGATAGCTGATTAATTGTTTGTTTTGTTTGGTATAATTTCAAGGAATATGCTGTTAATTGTTCTCAAGTGAACGCCACACGCATTTGGTCTCAGTTGGACATTTTTGCTGCTGGTCATTTTTGCGGCTGGGCTATGAAAGCGATGCTTGTTCGTCATTATGGCATTTGTTGGTACATCAGCGTGTCTTGGGAAATTACAGAAGTGCAGTTATATATATATATATATATATTTATTTATATATTTATATTTATATTTATTTATTTATTTATTGTTTTCTTGTATTATGAATGTATTCTCGTATGTTTCAGATAGCTTTCAGTCATTTGTTGCCAAATTTTCAAGAATGTTGGTGGGATGCAATCATTTTGGATATTCTTTTATGCAACGGACTGGGCATCTGGGTAGGTATGGTGGTGTGTCGCAAATTAGAAATGCGCAATTATCATTGGGAAAGTATCAGGTGAACTATTTGCATATCTATTTATTTAATTGTTGGCTGTTTAATTCAATTTTAAACTTTTTCAGGCAAATTCGCGGCACTAGCGGTAAATTGAAACGCGCTGCGTTGCAATTCACCCCAGCAAGCTGGACCACCGTACGATGGCTAGATCCGAAATGTACTTACATGCGCATCATTGCTGTTTGGATATTGGTCGTCATTTGGCAGGTTTGAAGATGAAAGATATTTTGATGTTGGTTTTATTTAACTTTATTTACACGCGTGCTTTCAGGTTACAGAATTGAATACATTTTTTATTAAGCATATTTTCGCTATCGACACTAGTCATCCATTGGTGATTTTTCGATTATTTTTGATCGCTTTGATTGTCGCTCCGACCATTCGTCAATATTACAAATATGTCACAGATCCAAACTGTACTCGAGTTGGTACACAGTTGTGGGTATTTTGGTATGCATTTTAGATTATGTTAAAAATGAAAAAACAACAAAGAAAATTGTTGTTTTTTATGTGTTGTGATTTTTAATTTTGAATGATTCATTTTCATGATGTATTTTGCAGCGCTATAACACTTACCGAAGCCATCCTGTGCATCAAGTTCAGCCGAGAACTTTTTGCTCAAACTCAGCTACTCTTACTTTGCATATGGTTACTTGTTTTGGTAAATTTGAAAAGCGAATTTTAAAATCCGTTCACGTTTTATTTCGATTATACTTGTAATATTAATCAATTATATCTTTCTCATTGCAGCTATTTGGCACAGTTGTGTGTGTTTATTTGTGCATTGCATGGGCTTCGAGAAGTCGAAAGAGTGACAATGATTTTCAGGCAAATGATAATAATTTGAATAAGAAAAAAATTTCCCCATCCACAACAACAGAAACAAATATAACAACAACAAGAAAGCCGATTTTGCAAGTCAATATGGTGCAGTGTCGTCGGCGTGCAAATTCACAGCCAATGGAACAAGCTGAATGACCAACCAATCAACTGATCGTTTGTTCTCTTATTTTTTTGCATATCTGTTGTTGTTTACTTTTTGTTACTATTTTTTTTGCTTGCTTATATTGATTATTTGTTTGCTTCAGTTGCAATGCAGAAAAGTTGGAAACAATGAATTGATTATAAATCATGCTACGAAATGCTAAATGAGCAATTTTTAAATGATTTGTTTAACTGACGCATTTGATACAATAGTAAAATTGAAATTGCAGTTGAAAAATGAACCTATATTCGATTTATTGGTTGTTTGACAATTGGGCTTCATCACCCTACATTAAATTAGTGTATCATTATTATTATTATTATTATTATTATCTTTATTATTTCACGTTGACAAAATTTATAGGCAAATGAATATGGCACAATGTAATGTTGTTGTTGTAATAGTGGAAAAATATCACCCGGGCTTGTATTTAATTTGGGATATTGATGGTTAATTTTGAATAAATTATTGTTTCAAAAAAAATTTCTTTTTTTAAATATACATATTGTTTCAGCTATTCAACATCTTCGCAGTAAGCACAGCAGAATTGGCAATTTTATGAACATGTGCATTTCGAAGTCGAGACACAGTTTGCCGTTGCAAATTACCGCCCAAGAATTGCTCTATCTGCGTGGTATATGCTTGGAGATTAGCTTTATTTATTTGTTGTTGTTGTTGTTGTTGTTGTTGTTGTTGTTTAACCTTTATTATTTTTTTCTTCCTCAGCTCAAAGTTGTTGCACAGTGCACGTTGTCGATAAAAGTCTACTGTCGAATGTCGCCTTTGAAAATGCCATTCAAGAACAATTGCAAACTAACGCATCAGAGGTGCAAATAATTTGCATAATTTTTGAATTTTTGTCAAAAATGTTTTGATTGATCTAATTTGCATTTTTCAATTCAGATTTCACGCTGTCAAAAGCAACTGATTCGTGATTACAGCAATTTGGTGAAAACAATAACTGCAGGCGATTTTGGCCAACGATCACAATTGATGGTATGTTTGTTTTATTATTAAAATTGCAAGAAAAAAAAATCTTAATCTATAAATCTTTCGATTTGTTCATCCTGTTGAAATGCTGCTTTTCAGACGGTGACGCCAGTTGAAAAGTCTACACCAGTACCTGGTGATGTATTGTCTGTTTTGAAGGAACAATTTTTCACTACTGGAGGTTTGAAATTCGGTTGCCATCTACTTCTTTATCCAGGTTTTTTGATAGCAGATTATTATTATTATCCATTGGAAAATCAAGGATATAAAGAAATTCAACATTTTCAGGTAATCCACTTTGTTATCACGCATCTCACATGTTCCTCTATTTTCGACCGGACGATCTGGTAATGGTCAAAAATTTATTAACCCTGTGCCGCCTGGGTACGCACGTCAACAAGGCTGTAGTACTGGCCACTAAGAAGGCAAATGGAACACAAATATACATCACGTTCAATCACGTCAAAATTGGCAAATCTGGAAAATCGAATTTCTTTTTTAAAAAAATTTGAACTTTATACCCAACTATTACTGTATAATTTACATTCATATTTCTTTTTTTTTGATTTACAATAATACTACAGTTTTTTTAGATGAAAGATTTATTTTAGCAAATTCTATTTCCTGTCAGTCAATTGTTCGTTGCTTTGCTTTGAGTAAACAGTGCGATAAATTCTCTCACAACTGATAGGTATGTAAATTTTGTGCAATGAAATTAGCAATTTCGGTGATGAGAATTCAGTGATGATGTTGTTCGTTTGCCAATGCTTTTTCAGTGTCAGTGCAATTTTGCACACTATAAAATGTCATTGATGCTGTTCATTTTTTCATCAATGTCAATGTTAAATCATTGTTTTATACAGTACAGTCGTTGGTACACGCACGCATTGTTAATAATAATAATAATAATAATAATAATAATGATTATACATATTACTTTGATAAACTGATTAGCTTACTGTAAGTTTTATTTTTTTAATTATGTTTTTCCATTCGGTGGCGTTAGTTTTGTGATACGCAGGATAGTATTTGTACTCCTTATACAGCAAGTACAGGGCGCTGCTATGAAAAAGAGTCCGTTGCCATCGAAACGTTGCAATGTTCTGATTTTGATTGATGCTTTTATGTTGAGCTGCATTGATTGTTATGTCAAGATATTTCAGTAAGTGAAAAATTTTATGCTATTTGTTTTTCATTCTTTTCTATTTTTGTTCCTATATTTCAATCACAATGTTCATATTTTGCATGATGATTTTGTAACTTTTGTTTATTATTTAAATGAAATCTAATTTTTATTTATTGAATTATATTCCTTTAACATTTGCTGTTGCTATACAGTATTTTTTATTCGTGTTTATGTTGTGTAAATTAAATATTTAGCTTATGTTTTTTTTGTTTTTATGACTGTAGTGCGTTATATAGCATTATAGAATATTAAACAAAGCAATTTTTGAGTTTTTTTTTTGGAAATTTCAGTTCTCTCGTGAACATTAAAATTATTGTTTTTATTGTTTTGAAAATCATGCTATTTTGGTTCAGTTGACTTGTATTGAAAAAATTCATTAATTTGATGTAAGCCGAATTTTTTGAGTTTGTGGTCTGCGTAGCTTTTTATCTTGTAAGCCAACAAATACTAACTGCTGTTCATTTCTATAGCATGGGTGATTAATTTAGCTTATCAGTTTGAAAATAGTTTTTATTTTAAACTTAAAAGACTCAAATTTGTTTTTTAATTTTTTGTCATGAATCTTTTACATTTTTTACAGGTTTTACAATTTTTAGATATAGATGGCCTGTTTTCGGATGTGCAGAAAACAAAGGAGCAGTTGGAAGAAATTCGCCTGAAGCTTGATCAAGCAAAGCGATCGTGTTTCGTTGGCGAATCAGAGGTCAGCGTTTCAAATGATGAAGTATGAGAAATAAATTCAAATTCACATAATAATACACCACTTTTCACCTTTAAACTGTGGCAGATTCGGTTCTAAAAATAGCACATTATTCTACTTTTTGCATTTGTTTCTTTCTACATTTACTCAATACTTACAGTATTTTGTAAAGTAGGTACTAATTCAATTTTTTGAATTTTGTTGTTTTTGCTGATAATAAAAATTGTTTTGGAAATTCAAATTTAATTATATGCATAATTTTAAACATTTTGAATGTATTTTTTTAAAGAAAGGTTATGAATGACGTTTTTCACCAATGCAAAAAATGTTAATGTAAATCTAAAACATTGCAAGATTGGTACACACAAAATATTTTGTATTTTTAATTTGTGTACTTTTTGTTTTATATATACGATTATTTTTACGTGTTCATGACTATAAATTTAATTTTGTATTTATCTGTTTTTCGGTGCCTTTTCGTTTTCGAACGAATTCTCGTTATCAAGCACTATCCCATCACAGTCGACGTTTTGCATTTGACAAAGGTAGAGTTAGCTCTGAATGATTTTGCAATGCATTTTTTTGGGAATTTCTATTTTGTTGTAACTATATATTTTTTGTGTAATTGTAATCGTTTTATGGTTTTTATGGTGAAATCTGAAAACTTTGCTAATGTTTGTTTTGACAATTTAGACCGCCGACGAAGAGAAGCTTCTTACAGGCTTTCTCGATTTAAGAACTTGGCACCATGCTTGACTGAAATTAGCAAATCTAAAGTATTGCACGATGGCAATATTTCGAATTTGTCCAATGGCTCTGATGATGATGATCCGGTTGAACTGTTGTCCATTGTGAACAAAAAGTCAACTGGAATTTACCCAGCAGCCACTAAATCTACATCAGTTCAACCTGCTATACCGATACATTCTGAACCGAATCAGCCTTCTGTTTCGAACTGTTTTCAACGAAATTTGCAAAAAGAAAAAAGAAAAGAAAAAATTCCTGTCAAAAAGGATGTATCTTCACAAACTTGCACTTCTTCAAAATCAAAAACTGTATCCAATCTGCCGGATATTGATGCAATTCGTAGACGATATTTGCCGGGTAAGACGCAGTGCATAATAGGAATAAAGAATGTTAAAATTGTTCTGTTAAAAATTTCTGATTTGTACAGATATGAAAAGTAATGATCGTCAAGATGATAAACGATTATTATCTGTGCAAGAAATGAAGAAAAAAAGTTGTCAAATGAATAACAAGAAAGCGGCTGAAGCTGGTCCTGCAAACTATATTGAAAAGTCGTCTTCAGGCACAGTTCGAGAATGCAGACAACGACATTATAATCGTGATGAAATAAGAAAATTTATACGTGACCGGCATCGTAAACGGCTCAAAGAAGTTGCTGCTTTGCACAAAGTTTTCCAGCAAACAAAAACTACTAATCCTAGTAGTCGTCAAATTCCGATTGTTACATCATTTGGACATCCTCAAGACAAGCAATCTTTGAAATTAGTTGTCGATCAGATCAGGTTTGAAAATATTTCTTGAATGCCAGATAAAATATAATTATTGTTACTTTGCACGTTTCTTCGGTGCACTTTGTACGCTTGTTTTAAACCTGAACGACTTTTTGAAGTTGATTTTAATCTCGTGGATTAATTTTGTTGTAATGAATTTTAGGAAACGCTATGACCGGTACTTAAATAGTAATGTGAATCACATTCCAATAATTGGAAATGCAGAGCACAACCACTTTGCAGCATCAGACCACACCAACAACAGAGGAATGCAGCCGGCATCACAAGAACGCTCTAATAAAGATGCTGCGATGCAGACTGATGTGGTTGTGATAAGAGCCAGGGAAATTGGCAAAAAATTTCGAAAAATAAAAGGTTTAATCTAATAATCATTGTCGTGTGGAATATTTTGTTTAATGTTTTTGTTTGATTTTTTAACGCCTAGATGTAGATGTAAATGAAAGCTTGGAAAAAGTGGT
This sequence comes from Trichinella pseudospiralis, assembly GCA_001447645.1. Classification (NCBI taxonomy): domain Eukaryota; kingdom Metazoa; phylum Nematoda; class Enoplea; order Trichinellida; family Trichinellidae; genus Trichinella; species Trichinella pseudospiralis. Next base: position 21,463 of record JYDV01000129.1, on the reverse strand, counting down.
TGCGGACGATGAAACTTCAGGGCAAGAACGATTGGCATTGAAGATGACAGATTTTAGCGGTGGTAGTAATAGTAATCAAAGTGGTAATAAATCTTCCGAAAAGTTGGCATCTTCAACCAGTAATGAAAATGTGCAAGAATTTGAACAGCGAACACCTGAATTGAAAAGTGCTAAAATAGCAGAAGTAAGGAAATGTTTGCATATGTATTGTAGCATGTTGCAGAAATAAAGCTTGTCGATAAATTAAAATTAATATTAGCTTGAAACTGTTTTTTTAATGAATATCAGTGAAGTGAAAAAGTTCATTTAGGTTGCATCGAGCAGTAGTGTTGTTGAAGAGTATGAAAGTGCGGTACCAAACTCTTCCAGTAGTTCTGTCAGCGTTTCTGCACAACGTCAAACCACTGCATCTGACTCTTCCATTTCTCGAGGTATTGCCAGTCAGTTCTCTGCTTCTATATTAGGTAATATAGTTATTTGTTTTATAAAAAAATGCTCTTATAATTGAAGTAATTTTATTTAGAAAAACAAAACACTGATGCTGCGAATTCTATACCAATAACGTCCGGCAGGGAAACAAAACGTACTCGTGCTACTGAATCAGAAGTTAGTGAAATTCCATGTAAGTTCTTCTTCTTCTTCTTCTTCTGCTTATTTTATTATTTCAAATTCAATAATTTCATATATTTGTAAATGCTTGTTTTTATTTTTATTTACTTTTGTTAGTTTTAGCAGAGACTAGTGGCAGCAATAATGTTAACAATACATCAGTAGCAGTAGTACATAGTGGTGGAAAGCCGAAAGACACTTCTGTCAAAAGTGGATCTCACAATTCGTGGAGCACTGAAGAAGTAGCCGTTTTTGGACTTTTGATTTTATTGTATGCAGTTATGAATTTAGGAAGTATTCGGAAAAGATTTGGTCAAAGGTTCAAAATCATTGTATCGTCAAGCAGAAATGGTTGACGACACTGATGAGTTGGAACGTTGGTCGAGGATTCACATGAAAGCTCTGCGCAACTATTTCCAAGTGCAAATTGCACTTTTGCACGCAGAAAAAAAGTGAGAAAATTTATTTCTGTTGAAATTATTATTATTTTTTTTGTTTCATTATTTTTCTTTTGTTTTATTTAATGAATGCAGAATGAATCCAGAGAACAGAGCGAAGCTATTCGATCAGAAAATTTCCACGCTTCAACGTATCATGGAAGATGAAAATCGTGCATTACGTCAGTCAGTTGTTTCAGTTATTGATGAAGTGGGTTCAGTTCAGTTTTATATTTGCTTTTGTTTTGGAATAATAATCGTATGAAATATTTTTTTCAACAGATCAAGGAAGTAGCAAAGTTGCAAGAGAGAACAGCTCGGTTGCAAAAGACACTGTCCTCTATGCACAGTGAAATCAGTTCTTCATCTAAGAAACGTTCGTCAGATAGAGTCAAGTGTAGTGGAAGTTAGTTGGTGGATTGGAATTAGTTATGCAAATTTTGTACAAATTAAATTCTAATTTCTGTTTTCAAGCTGTGGAAAGGTGGACGCGTTCTTCAGAATCATCCACTGCTGAAGAATCTGAAAATCGTCAAACAATGTGGTATGCAGCCACTCAACAGCAGCAACATCTACACCAGCAACAGCAGCAAGAATCCAACAACGACATGTCTCTGGCATCGTCTTCATCACTATCATCATCGTGTATTTTGTTTTTGTATCAATTGTTTTTTTTTGTTTATTTCTTTGTTAATAATTGGTGGGAAATTTTAGTTGGTCGTGGAGAGTTAGACGCAAGAATACGAGCGTTGAGGAGTGAATTGAAGACGAAAAAGGAAACGGCCCGTCGTTTGGCTATGGAATACAAGCAGAAAAGTCGCGAACAGATGGTTGTTCACGAACGTTCGTTGCGCAAGCAAATCGAAGTATGAAAGAAAATGTTCTTTTTTCCTTCATCTTTTCAAGTTCACTGATGATATGCATTTTTGCATTTGCTGCATTCAGATATACGAGAATAGTATTGCGAAAACTGAGAAACATTTGGCTGAATTGGAGAGTGGAGAGCAGAAGAATTTACGACGGCCACAGTCTCCGAAAATATGTAGCCCCAGATCGAGTCCTCGCAAATCAACCCCGGAAACATTATCCGGTAAGTGTTAATATGCGTGGCAATATATTTATTTAAATGTGAACGAATTTCAGCTAGAAGTGATTCTGTCGTCAGCTTTATTGCACCGTCGTTGCCAGCAGACACTGGCAAATCTTTAGCAATAGATGCTGAACAACAATGTTTGGAAAAGCCAGTTGAAAGCTCACAGTTGGTGCTTGGAAAACAAGCCAGAACTGTCGAACGTGAGGAGGATTTGTTAGAGAAAGATCAAGTAAACAGTGCCCAAGGCAAACAACAACGACAATATTCATCAGCGGCAACGGCGGCTAGTTTTGAAGCAATCAGTCCTAGACGACTTCATCGCCAATCAGGGGCTGATTCTACTACCATCATTACCCGTTGCTCGTCCAAAGTAACTAACTAAATTAATTGATTGATTAATTAATTAGTCACAATCGTTGTTACTATGAACAATTGTAAATTGTACCGAGATTTGTAAAATGGTAATTTTGAAATGACATAAGTAAATACAATTTTAATTATATATTTATATGGAAAACTTTTTCTGATTTCTCCGATATCTGATAAATTTTAATTGTTTTGTTCAAGCCTGAAGTGCCGAGACTGGAATTGTTGAACGAAGAGTTGGATAATGTTGGTCAAGGTGTCTTGAATTCAGAGAACGCCTTGACTGACATTCGGCATGCGGCTTCTTTTGACCGGCATTTCGAAGATCCAGCAAGTCGTCAGGCGATGTTGTCAGCCTCGTCGGATGTTTTCATCCCAACATCTGAAACCGAATTATCTTCCATCGTGGACACTTGTGCGAGGAGTCTTTACAAGCAGCTTGTGGCCGGTGAACCACTTTGCCAGACTCCCAAGCCGGCCGAGCTTTATTTCGTCGGCTGCGACAAAGCACCGGCCGCAGTGCTCTCGTCCGCGCGTCCACACCAAGACTGCGATCGTGTGTTCAGGGATTTTTTGTTCGACTTGTGCCGTGAAATTGGTGTCGATCACTTTGACACATCCAGCACCGACAAGTGGAAACTGCCCAGGCCGAGACCTCTGCAGGCGGCTGCTTTCCACGTGCGACATCCCGGATCTGAGCAACACTTCCTGCGGACCGTGGTCGCCGAAGCTGGACGTCTTTTGAACGCCGGCAACGCCACGCCCGAAAGGGGCCGTCTGGAAGCAGTCAGCAGGCGAGCTTGGGATGCGGTCGAGCAGGCAGCATTGTTGGATATGTTCGACGAAGAGCCGGCGTGGTGTGCTTTCGAAGATGAAGCGGTGTCGTTGCTCAGGGAGACTTCATTCAAAGCTGCAGAGCAAATTATCACCAATGAGATGGAAAAAAGCCACTGAACTTTGATCCATTTTACATTCCACTCATTTATATTTCTGTTTTACACGTTGATTTTATTTTATTACATTTTATTATTTTAAAGTAAAACAATTATAATTAAAGCAAATTGACCTTTTACTTTAGAAACAAGTGACCTATTCTACTGCAATGTCAGTGAGTAGAAAACGGACGAACGACGTTGAACACGTTGAAATACTTTTTAGCTTTTCACTGCTGCTTATCTGATTAGTTTATTTCAGCAACTGCACTCGGGTGTGGCCTGACGATACTGTAAGCTTTTTTTGACACCGTCAGCAACCAGTTGTTTTTTCCCGGTGCATTTTTGTGCGTGTGAAATTGCTCGTGTAGAATTATTTCACATGAAAATCACGGAACATTTATTTCAAATTTTCAAGAAGCACTGATTAACAAGCTTACGTTGACAAGCTTGCTCCGTACACGTACGTATCTTGCAAGCAGTTTTCTTATTTTTCTTTCTTTTTCTTTTGAAGTAAATTTCCTTTTCAACAATTTATTTATTTAATTAATTCATTATTGTACAGTGGGTAATGTTTTTGAACGATAAGTACAATCAAACTTGTGATCAAAAATAATACGTACTTGAAATTTTATACTTTCTACTGTATTAATATTTGCATAATTAAATAAGCTTTTTTGTTGGAATGTTAATTTTTATTTTTAAATTTGTCGTTTGTTAATTTGAAGACAAACTCGAACAAAAGCATCTTTTAGTGTTATTTACATTTTATAATTGAATGAACAATTACTGTACAGTGTACTGTTATAAGTTTATTAATCAGTTTTGATTTATTTGCAGTTGGGTCTTGGAAGTTTTCGATACATCATGTCGAGAGGTATGTGTTTTTTGATATATTTCTAAAACTTTTTATCATTAATTTTAATTTTGTCATAGTTTTTCGTTTGGCTCTTATACAACATCTTGTTTCGGCTGATAAGAATGACAATTTACTTCGAATTGGTGAAAAAATAGCCGAGGCTGCACGAGCGGGTGCCAAAATGGTCTTGCTTCCTGTAAGCGTTGCTGCATACATATTGTGCAGTAATTTATTTTTGTTATTATTTATTTATTTATTGCTTACTTTAGGAATGTTTTAATTCTCCATTTGGCCATGAATATTTTCCAAAATATGCAGAATTTTTACAGGACGGTCCGACGGTGAAGCAGTTGTCCAATTTTGCCAAGCAAAATGATGTCTATATTATTGGAGGTGTGTGTGTGTGTGTGTGTGTGTGTGTGTGTGTGTGTGTGTGTGTGTGTGTGTGTGTGTGTGTGGAAGTTTTGTTGAGAAATTAATGATTTATCTTTTGATAGTCAATTTTAATTTAAACGTTATTGTTACAGGTTCTATGCCAGAACTGCTGAATGGTGGATTTTACAATAGTTGCCCACTGATCAATAGCGATGGCAAATTGGCGGGCACATATCACAAGGTAGAATTTGTTTTTCGTTGTTGAAGGCTAAAATTTACATATTTGGCTATCATTCAGATGCATCTGTTTGACGTAGACCTTCCTAATGTATTACAATTTAAAGAATCCGATATAATCTCTCCTGGAAATCACCCGGTCGTTTTTACAACAGGTAAAATAATATATTTGGAAAAATTATTATTATTATTGTTGTTGTTGTTGTTGTTGTTATTGTTAAGTAAAAATGTACTTGCTTTTAGAATTTTGCAAAATTGGAATTGGAATTTGTTACGATGTTCGCTTTTCTGAATTGGCTTATCTGTATGAAGAAGAAGGTTTGTAGGATTTTTACAAGTATTTTGATCATTATTGGAAAAAATTAATTGTTTCATTTCCACATTTATTTAGTGCATTAATTGAGCCGTTTTTTTCTTCAATATTAGATTGCAAATTGTTGGTCTATCCAAGCGCATTTAGTAAAGCGACTGGTCGGCTGCATTGGGAACTTTTGGCTCGAAGTCGAGCTGCAGAAAATCAGTGCTATGTTGCTATGTGTTCTCCTGCTCGAGATGAAACATGCGCATTTCCTGCATGGGGTTACAGTATTGTTACTAATCCTTTGTAAATTTTGAATTGGATTTGTTCGCATGAATAAGTGCATGAATATAAATAAGCGTTCTCAAATTCAGAGGTGAAATCGAATGCATGGCAAAAGAATCAGAAGAAATTGTTTACGCTGATATAAGTGAGGAAAAGAATAAATAAAAAAAAATTGCAATATTTATAATAGTTTGTTAATTTAGATTTGAAAAAGGTTGATGATGTACGCAAAGCGATGCCATTGATGAAACATCGACGACATGATGTTTATCATACCATTTCCTGCGTACCGGTAAAATATTGCTGTTGAACAAAAGAAAGCAGAACTCAGAAAATAGCAAACAATCAGCACCAGCAAGGTTTGCATTCAAAAATGGATATTTATTATTTATTTTTATTGAACGCCGAACGTTTAAGCGCGAATTTGTTTACTTTAAAGCTATGCTATATATATATATATGACCGTAAATGGTAGTCCATTTTGTTTGAACTACAATTTCATTAATATTATTATTGCAGATTGATTAATTTATGAGCATATTCTTTCAGAGCATAAATTTAAATTGAAAAAACAGTGTTCACAATCTAAAAAGTGTTATGAAAATATGGGATATTTTGCAACTTATTTGCAACGTTGACGTACTGTATAATATTTGGTAAGGAAGTTTCATGCGGCTAGTATAATTTGACTGTTCATGGTTCGTTGTCATTTTGGGAGATAAAATACAGTCCAGCAACTGGTTGTCCTGAAGTTTAAAATGATCAAATTAGAAGCACAACAAATTTCCTGTAACAAACCTAGCTGATGCTTTTCTTGAAATTGTTTTACTTTGAATTTGGCTCGCTGTGTCGGAGCTGGCTGTGATATACGTCTTCCTGCATGTTCGTACAGCAAGATGGCATAGCGATGTTGGCCTGAGATAGAAAAGTGTGATTGATAACAACACCTTACATGTATTCATTTTCTTTTGGTTTTATGCACCTGTTCGTGGCTGTGGAGCTGGACTACCGTATGCCATTAGAACCTGACCGCCCATGATTCCATCAATAAGATTGCTAGCCGGAATGTTGACAACCAACCAGTGTAACCATTCGGCCACGGACGGATTCTTGCGGCTCAGATTGTCCGGATCTGTGAAATTTATTTTTAGCAGCTAATTTTTGTACATCGGATGACATGAGCATGAACTAACTACGTGACCACAAATGGCGGTTTACTTACCAACCATAACCAACGTGAACGTGGATTCTGGATCAGCATCATAAGTGATTCTGGGTGCAAACCGAAGTACACGTGGACTGAGCTTATCGCCAGGTTCAACAATTGTTCCTTCATAATTGACCTGAACACTTATTCTTTTTTGAATATAATATTGATTTAGCGACACAGTTTACTTACAGTTAGCTTGTTTTTTGGTGCATCTGGAAATGGCGCTGGTACTAGTTCAGCTTCAGTAAATTTGGCTTCCATGATGAATAAGATTTCAGCGGTTTTATGATAATTTTATTGCTGTTGAATGCAGAGAAGAGTTGCAGAGAAAGAATACGAAGCTCGCGGAACAATAAACTATATCAATAGAGAAGTATTAATATGAAGCAGAAGAGTAAAATTACTACTACTTGTTTCAACACGCCAATGATGCGATCGATTCACGTCGATGTTGTTGTGCTTGTCGAATATAACGAGTGGAGCTGAATTTTATTTTAACAAAGAAAACACAAGCAACAGCAGCTGTTGGCAACAACGTAAAGGGGTAAGCTTGGGGGCTGCTCCAAGCGTATATTGTGTTGTTTCTGTTGTTCAGCTTATTACGAAGGCTCTGTTGCTTGTTTGCGTCATGCCCGCTGGGCTTGCTTAATAATAATGATAAATGATGAAGAGCTGGCTTTTGTTGCCCAGTCTCACACCACACAATGTGCTTTTGATGGCTTTGAAGCATTTTCAACAACTGGAAACTTAGTCGTCAAAATGACTCACTCGTTCACTCACTCACGCAACACATTTATACTCTACGTGCTACTGCTACAGCTTATAACAATCACAGTTTTAGTAGCAATCAATTGTAATGCTTTCTGGAAAAGCAAACAATTTTTTTTATTTTTTTCACAAAGCTGAGTCAGCTAGCAAAGCTATTTCTAGCTGGCTATAATTTAAGAAATGCGGTTGATGCTTGAAAGAAGGGAAAGCTATACTAGTTAGCTTTTAACTGAAAAAAAAGAATTTTAAATAGTAACATTTTCTGATGTGATCTGACTTCTTTTTCTTTTTTTTTTTTTGTTTTCAACGAATATATTTTCCTAATAGTATATGCTAAAGCATTCTCATTATTGTGATTGACGTGCACAGTATGAAACACAAATAACGACGTTCTTCTTAAAGTTTGCATTTTATTATTATTGTTATTTTTAGCTTTAGTCACCATTTTAGCAGTAAACAAATTTCAAGGATATTTTCAATTTTAATTTTTACTGATGAAAAAACAAATCCACTTAGCAGATAAATCAGAAACAGCTTCAATATTTAACACAACAACTTGTACAGTTGTGACATTTAATTGCATAAATTATTCGTGAACAGAAAATAACGAAAAGTAGCTATTTTTGTTTTTGTTATTTTATTAACGCTTTTTCTGATAATTAGGTTCGAATTCTTTCTTCCAGTTTGGATGATTATGCAATTTTAGCACATCGTTCTTGTCGAAGTGGACACTATCTGAAATGACGTTGATAATGTAAGTAAGAAGTATATTTGAATAAAATATTTTTATTTCATTGATATTAATATTTCATTTTTGCACTTGCCTACTGCTTGCCAGCAACGGTTGAATTTGCAAGTCAGCATTCGACCGCACTGACTGTTGTCCAAACAGAATCCTCCGACGGGTAAGGCGACTTTGCATCGACCTTTCACGCAAAGTTGCTGACCCTCACAATCTGCATGCGAAAGACATCCACTTCGAGGAAGTACTGCAAATAAAAAATGGAAGGTAAAATTACGTTTTGATTTTTTCTTTTTTTTCTGCTCATACAAACCTGATGACTCGAGACAAATACCAAAACGGCATACTTGATGCGCATAACAATATTCTTGACTTTCACAAGTGATATCAGTTGGTATTGCCGCAGTGCACTTACCATCCGTGCACAGCGACAAACCGATACAGTTGTCGTGTTGTCTGCAGTCTGAATATTGTTTTTTTTTCAAAAAATAATATCTTATTAATTTTATAAATTTATTTTCATAAAGTAATTGTAATGAATAATTATTGTTCACTGACTGACTGACTGACTGACTGATCATTTTATAGAGCTGATATATGATAATTAAGCAATATTACGTAATTGAAAGAAAAGGTTATTCTAATTGTAAGTAAATGATATATACATATTTTTATTTTAAATTAAATGAAATTTAAGTAAAAGATAATTTTAAAAATATAACTTGCTTTCCAGTGCTGCAGAAACAACGTAAGGTAAAATAGTGCAAAGAGAAATTATTCCGTAAAGCATCTATCTGGCTTTTGCTTGCTTGCTTGCTGCGTGCATTTGGGTTGAGCTTTTGTTTGAAATGAAATCACAATTTAAGAAACAGGTCATCAGTTGAGGTCGGTAAAAGTCGAGTCAGATTGCTATCAGCATTAACCAATAAGTTCCGCTAGAAGGATTCTGCTTTTCAATTTTGTCCTACGTAAATTAGGCTGATTGTCATTCTTCTTCTTCTTCTTCTTCTTCTTCTTCTTCTTCTTCTTATTATTATTATTATTATTATTATTATTCATTATTATCGTCATTGTCATATTTGCAATTTTTTTTCAATTCATCAATCATGTAAATTTTCAAAAACAAAAAATATTTGTTTCCTTTACCATCACCGTACAATGGTGAAGTGCACAGTTTTGTTCAAGCAATTTTGACATTTTAAGCTGTTGAATAGAAAAATGCTTATTAGCATCATGCAAAATTATTGCAACAAATAGAACGTGCAAATGTGTGTCATAAACACTACTATATATTTTGCCGATGGCCTGTTGTGTTGATATGTGTGCTGTCATATTTTGCGGCTAATAAATTTCCTTGTGTGACTGACGTTTGTAAAATTGTGTTGAAAAGAAATTTTAAAAATTTAGTAAACATCAAAAATAAGCACATAAATTGGTGAAAAGCAAATCATTTTTCCACTTATCAATTATTTTTCTTGTTTATTATTACTTTGACATTTATGAATTGTTGTTTTATGTTTATTAATTTCTTTTTTCTTTTGCATACGGATACTTTGGTGACACAGGTATTCACATTCATTCATTTCAACTTGGCAATATTTAGTTAGGCATCAGCTAATGGCAAACTATTCTGAACATTGTTTCCGTAAATTATGTCAATATATATATAAATATTAATAATTGTTCAGTTTTAATTTGCATAAATGTGAATTTCCATTTGTTCAACAAATGTTACGCAAATTAATAACAATAACATTATTGTTGAATAACTTTATTCAAATTGTTCACTGCTTCTTGTATTTTGTATGGTAAAACGAAACAAAACATTACAAATGCAAACACACAGAATTCATTTTACAAACGTCTGAATAGAGCTTCCAAGTTCACCGGCTTTGAATAGGTAAAATTCATCAACTTGAACAACTCTTCGTTAGTTTTCTTCGAGCCATTTTCCAAAAATGTCCACAGGGCTAACGTTTGCAGATAATAAGGATGGTCGAGACCGAAGCAGATTTCAAATATCCGCATCGCCTCATGAGCATATGGTATTGACTCGGCTCGGCGATTCTGCATGATCAATGTGCGAACGATGTGCAACAACTGAAAGCCGACGTGACGATCTGCGGCCGGAAGGCATCTGATCAAAAATTGGAAAGTGAAATTTTTTCTGCATGCAATAATTATTAATATTGATTTTTACCGTCTGTAATTGCTGTAGACGCTCTTTTGCAACTCGAGATTGTTGGCGAAAGAGTCGACACCTTCGGTCAGTTGCAAATAAGCAGTGAGCAGACGGCAGAAATAAATATTCTCCTTGTGCAACAAACGTTCTGCCGTGTTGAGATAGATTTTCAAACGATGCAATTCTTCTGCGGATTTCATGCCTCCAAAATGCTGAGGCAAAGCCAGCATGAAACACTGAGCCTCGATTACCACGTTCTCCGGCATCTTCGACCCGCATCGTCGACACTGGATATTTTTCGTGTTGGTCTGATCTTCCGTTATGCATACCGGCTCTGAACAGTCGACGTTCACACAACGTATACTGGTCAGTCGATCGTCACAAGGGTCTCGGCATCGTTCACATTCGCACCAAAAATACCACTTCGATTGCAACTCCTTGCGTCGTTGGTAACGTGACCGGCCCACGTCAACGTAAGCAATGAAACACTGACTCGGATCGGTCGTGTCGATACCGTTGACCAGAGGTCGAAGCACTGCCCTGAAGCCGTTGAACACCATTGCTGTATTTGGCCGGCAGCTGTGGTCGTACTTTGATATACCTGAACAATTAATGAAAATTTGCAATCACAGACTGACTGTCTGACAATTCATCCTGCTCTACTGTACATGCAATCTGTTATTTGCCTTTTTCATATAATAATAATAATAATAATAATAATAATATTTTATCCATTTTAAACAATAAAAAGGCAAATTTTCTTATATAACAGTATTTACTGTAGTAATATTTTTCTCAAAGCATGAGCAAAGGAGGATAACAATAATTGTCTTCGATTCAACGCAATAGCTTTATGTAAATTGTCTGATTTGTACAACTGAAATTGAAATTTGTTTACTAGCTACGTTGGTCAACTTTTTGAAATTGTAAAATTTTTTTACACTCACCCAAATCAAGCGCCATGCCGACTTCGACGCCCGTGTTTGAATGTATACTGTGGCTGTTGATCCAAGAACGGCAGAAGATGAGGAAAAATTGTTCCCGTTTTGGAATTGCACTGGCAAGAAATTTTTGCGCTTTTTCATATATTAATTCGAAATGTTTCATTTTTTCCTTGTCCTGACGAATCTCCTCCTCATGCGACATCAGCTCGTCAAAGCGTCGTTCGGCTTGCCATTTCTTCAGATCGCCATTGGCTTCGATGAACCGAAGCCGGTCACATATTCTGCCAAGGAATAGAACCTCAGTGACCGGCAAGTTTGGGAAAACCAACTGCAAACGGGCACATTCGAGTTTGTGATGCTCTTTCCAGCTGGCCCGTTGGCAAGCTCGATTACAATAACGATACCAGTGGCAGCCGCCGCATATTTGCAATCGTTTGCACGTTTTACCGTTTGGACGTTGGAAACAATAGCCGCACACATTCTCCACTTGTTGATTCAACACAACACTGGCAAACGGTTTGTCAAAAATGGTCACTTTTCCCATCGGTCCGACGCCGTCCGACGCCATTGTACAATTGCACACTGGCTGGATTGTTCACTTTTGAAAGCGAATATTATCATCAACAACAACTTGCAGCTAATATCAGCCAGACGGACGAGTGAATAAACAACGAATTTTTGATCAAGCTGACCGATTCAGCAGCTGCTTGCAAAGCGCAACTAGCAGACTGACTGATAGAACGTCAAAAGCATTTGATGTAGCATTGCTGGGCAAGGCGGCTGGCCGGTTTATCATTTGCGCAGCTAAAATAATGCATTCTAAATTTTATTTCTTTAACATCTGCCGAGAACAATTTCAACTAACATTTCACTCACTGATACACCACCTATATGTACGTACGTGCGTACGTACATATTATGCATATGCTTTTCTACTTTTCCATTGCATTGATGAATAACAACATTTGTCTGCCTTTGTTGTTTCATTTATCCGTCAAAACTATGAAATTAATATTATTTCATCCAAATAATATTAATGAAATCAAACTCCGCTGATATAAATGTTCTGTTATTGTACACAGACAGATTATATTTTTTTAGCTGAAAAATTGATTTTTGATCAAATTATCACAAATTTCATTTGCAGTTTATTCACATCTGGGAAAATTGTCGCGAAATTTATTTGATTTATAATTCAAAACTTTTGTGCTTGAAAATGTTTAAGAAAGAACACCATTCAAAAATGTTGGTCTATCAATTTATCTATCTATCTATCTATCTATCTATCTATCTATCTGTGTATCATAACAGAAATTCTTTTATTCTTTGAAATAGGGAAAAACTGAAATTTTCAATAACGCACATTTGCCCCGTTTTAATATAAATGTTAAAAAACATTTCCTAAAAAATCCTTGAAAAATAGCAAAAAACATTTTAGCTTATTTTAAAAATATCACTTTTGAAACAATGTAAAAGAATAAAAGTATAGAAAAAATATGATGATTAAAAAGTATAATTTTTTTAATAAATGTGTTTTTATTTCACAGAACGATTTATCAACTTATTTGAACTTAATTATGTAAAGTATGAAAGATCGTATAATAAATTTGCAGGTTAAGTCTTTCGAGTATTTCATACTGTAGCTTTACAGTGACGGTGTTAACTGTTTTCTTGTCATTTATTTTGAAGAAGCTCTAGTGGAAACTTATCATCTGCAATATTTGTATTTTTTACAAGGTATGATTCGATTTAAACGATGTTAATTATTTGAAATGGAATTAAAATTCTATCAACTCTGTTCATATGTGAATATTATTCTAACTGTATTTTTGTTCAGACACTTTTCTTTTAGATTGTTTTTAACGCTAGTTAGTTTCAATTGAAGCAACTGGAAAACTGGCATATGGGAGATTTTAACATCTCTTTTCTGATTGACTGTCTTCTACGTCGTTTTGGGTAGGAGAAATTATGCATTTTTTTTGTCGAGGTAATAATATTTTTTAGCAAAATTAAAAGTTTTAAGTTAAATATTTTTTAAAATTTCTGTCATTTTGTTAAATACAAATATTTGACGTTCGTTGATTGTTGAGTAATGATGAATGATGTGTAAAAGGAAAGATTTATATTTATGTATTTCAACCTGAAGCAAAATTTGTTTTTGCTGTATTCAACAAATACAGGTTTTTAACTGCATTTTGAATTGTATGAAGCTTCATCTATCTAGCGTATTTAAAATTGTTATTAGCGGTATTTAAAATTGTTAAAGCTTTAGTTAAAGTTATTTAAAATTTACTAACAACACGAAAAACTTTTAGATAACATCTCTTTTTTTCCATCTATATTAATCGCAGTTTTGTTTTGTAGCTTTAAACTGATTATCATACTCTGCCTGCGTAATTCCTAGCATTGACTTTTTACTTAACGTTGTATATACATATATTTGAGGGGTTTCTATTGGCATCAGCAAAATTTTTCAGATGTCATAATCTGATATTTTTTATCTTGTAATAAAGTAATTAATATTTGACTTTATGTATATGATAATGTTTTTTTTTTATAAAATAGTAATATTTTAATTTATAATGGCAGTAAATTTTGCGAACAAAATTTTATAAGTACAGTATGAAGAGTATTATTAAGTTCAATTCATAATATTTTTGCTAAATGATAAGCAGATACGATTTTATTTTATTCTGTTCTGTTCGTGTAAAATTATTTCACAAATTTTATATATTTGAAAGTTCACAAACAACATTGTTGAATGGAAATTACACTAGTTATTGTTCATAAGCATTTCTGGTTATGTTGAACGTTTTAAGGTTAAACAGCGAACAAGAACCTGGACATTCGTTTGCATCTAGATTATTGGAAAATTTCCCCGTTGCATCGAACTTGTATCATCGACAATTAAAGGTCATTTAAATAAGTTTTTGTATATTTTAATTATGATATCCGTTTTAACGTTGAATTGTTTTTTTTTAAAGTTGTGCCTTTCTAACATCTTATTTTAGTCTCTAACAGTTCAATTAATTACTTATGTCAACCTTGACGACAAAGTGGAATTTGCTGATGCTTATAGAACTTTAAAATTGTACAAGTGAGTTCATGTTTTTATTTTAATTTTACTTAATACAATATAATTTTTAATCAGAAATCCGAATCTTTTACCAGCGTGCTTTGTGTTTTTGAATAAGGTATTTTTTGATTTCATATTTATTCATGATTTTTATTTAACAATTGGTTGGTTGTTGGTTTTTTTAGCTGCTTCATTGCCAAGGCAGGTTGCGAGAACAACAATTGCAAATTGCGAGTTCTTCATCGAGTGAAAGCAATTTGTCACCGGTTGTAGATACCCCAAGTTAGTTGTTGAAAACTGCGTAAATATTTTGATGAAGACTGCTGTATTAAAGAAAAAAATTCAATTTAGATTATTGTCCATTCCGGTCTAGCATGGATCCACCGACGACTGATATTCTCAGAGTGATTTATGAATTGTTGTTTAGCATTTTAATGAAGAATTCCATGTTGTTGTTGTTGTTATTTTCAGATGGCAAATTTTGAATACGACACTCCTGCTAATCAAGATGCACAATTGGTCGAGGATATGTTGTATTGCATGGAAGGAATCAACGGCGAGACGGTCAGGTATTCCATATTTACCAGTCCCGTGAAACACTGCGCATTGGATATTGCACCGTTTTACGGATCAGTGCTTCGTGAACAAGCGAAACGTTTTGCCCCTCTTTTGTACGATTCTCACCAGCTGAGAACAGTGGCGGATGCTGCTGGGAACAAGGGCAGTGTTTATCGGGCATTTTCTGAAGCCATCGAAGAGTTGCTTATGTGCCACATGCAGCATCTTATTGAATGGAAAAGGCTTGCCGCTGCCGGTCAACTGACCCTCAGCACATTGTGGAGTTACGTGCAGCCCACTCAGAAAGTGTTCAGATGTGTTCAAGAAATTTGTGAAGAAATTGAAAATGTGAGAACAATCGATTAATTAATTAGTTAATATTTTTTTATTTTGAAAAAAAATAATAATAATAATTTCAATTTCAGTTCAACATTCGTGGCGGTGCTATTTTATCACTGATCTACAAGAAGGTGAAAATGCAGGACGGCAATCGCACAATTCTAGATATGATGTTGTCATTGTTATCCAAAGTGGCAAAACCGTATTTTCGAATGCTGAATCACTGGTTCAGCACCGGCATGTTTGCTGATCCTCACAACGAAGTACTTTTTTTTTCAATTTCTGTACATTGTAATAATGTATTCTTTTTTTTTAAATTTTGCTTTCTCTTTCAGTTTATGATACGTTTGGGAAGTCAGTCGCGTTATCTTATCGACAGGGATTGCTTCAAACCAAAGTAGGCAGGCATTTTCTTCTTTTAATTAACGCTTAATAAATTGTACTTACGTTATATACGTGTACGTGTGTGTGTGTGTGTGTGTGTATTTGTAGCTGTATAAAAGATATATGCCTGGTTTCGAAAATGACTCCGTCGTTTTTGTCTTCAATTGGAGAGAAGATTTTGAACGCTGGCAAATTTTTGATCATACTCCGTTCATCTGGTATATATATACATATATTAATAATAATGAAGAGTGGCTTTGTGTTTTCAGTTGCAATTTTTGTAGAAAATTTCAAACCCAGCGAAGGGTTGCCGTGGTTGGAATTTTCCATGGACAGCAGCCAATACGTGAAGCAAGTGGAAACGTTGTGGTTGAACGCCAGTCGGAAAACTGTGCAATATTTAATCGAAGAGGGAAAATTGCTCGATCGTTGTATGCTGTTGAGGCATTTGTTTTTTCTTTCACGCGGCGATTGGTTGTTGGACTTTGTTGATGTTGCTGGTGAAGATTTGGCTTTGGACTTGAAAGGTTGTTGGCTTTGATTCAAAATTTTCCTTTTAATGCTAATGCTAATGAGATGTGGCTTTTTTTTTCAGAAATTGAACCAGATCGATTGGACAGTTTGTTCTATTTCGCCTTGCGTGGAAGCACTACTGGATATTTGCTGACAGATGAGGATAATGGGTTTGCATTTTGCTTGCATTTCATTACTGAAAGTGATTTTGTTTGCTGTTTTTATTCTTACCATTCAGAATATCCATAAAATTCAGAAGCATGGAACAATGTCTCAGTGCAATGAAAGAATGCACTTCGAGTAAGTTGTGTAATTTTGGATATTATTTATTCATTCATCATTGCAATCAAATCAAATCAAATCAATTCATTTTTTTTGCAGTACTCAACATACAATCATTTGACGATGACGATGTGAAAGGTTACGAAGCGTTGGTGATTCAATACGAACCAGAATGGCCAATTTCTTTAGTTTTTACACCGCTTGTGATTGCAAAATGCGAGATGCTGTTCCACTGGCTGATGATTTGCAAACTGGTCGAAAGCCAATTGACCAAGTGCAAAATAATGAATATGTTTTTTTTCTATGCTTTTGCTTTATTATTTCATTATTTTCTTTTTTTTTCAAAATCCATTTCGCAGATGCTTGGTGTACAGATTGGATGAACGTTGTGGACGACCGTTGTTCAGGAAAATGATGCACTTTGTGCGCAGTTTGATGTCGCTGATGGTGTCGGCAGTGGTTCATCCATTGTGGCATGAATTTTTGGATGCTGTACGCGGTGGTCAGTTAACGTTTGAAGATCTGTGCGAGCGGATCAACGGTGTGCTGGACTGTTGTTCCAAGTACTGCTTCACGGCCGACTTGCCATTGACTCAGTGCATCCGACGATTGTTGCGTTATTGTTTGCAATTTTACCAAACTGTGCAACGTGGCAATGCCTGCGATCAGAAAACTCGGAATTTGTTGGAGAAGAATTTCGAATCCGATTTTGTACAATTTTCTTCACGTCTGAAGGAAATGCTAACCGACAAGGATGAAGATCTGTTCGGAGCCGCTGTCAGAAGGTTCGATTTAAAAGTTTCATTAAAATTAACCAATGAGCAATCACATCTAGAATGATGAAAATAATGTATTAACACGACCAGTGAATCTTCTTCTTCTCTTATTTCAGATTTGCTGTCGAACTGTTCAACAAGTGAACTTGCAGTGAAATATATGCAAATTTTTGCATTCCATCAAATTTCTATGCCTGTTTTTTTAACCTCTGATGGATCGATACGGTTCAACTGGCGATGCAACTTTTCGCTCTGTTGCTATCATTTTCTTTCTTTCTCTCTCTCTCTCTCTCTCACACACACACACAACACGTCAATGAAGGTAAATGGAATTTAACTTTAAAATTTATTCTTCAATTTTGCTATATTCTCTATGCTTACACCGCTTTTTTGGAAATTAATACAAATGAAACTGTTTTTGTTCATAAATGGCGTTGTCGATATTTTGCTTTCTTATTCAGCTTCTATTCCAAATCCTCTACATGGTCTATGTATGGATGTATATGCAACAATTTTTTCTGCTCATTTATTCATTGTATCACTTATATCATACATTACATTATATTATATTGCATTTCATTTACAATTTAAGGAAACCCGTTATTTGAAATGTTATTACGGCATATATCAGCGTGTTGGTGTGTGTGTGTGTGTGTGTGTGTGTGTGTGTGAATTTTATGCTTCATAAAAAATTATTATTAAGCGAATATTGTTGCAAACATTGCTTACTCTTTGTATTTTTTATTTTCATATCACTATGTAAGTTTCTTTTGCATTCCTCAAAGCTTGATTTTCAAAGAAAACACAAAACAGTTGAATGACGAAAGATCACTTAATTTTGAACAATTCAAAATTTGTCGACCGTTAGCAATGTACCGATGACAATTTAATAATTACATTATTTATTCTTATAGGCAATGCTATAAAGTGGAATATGTGGATAGAAACCTGCATTGCAATCAATAATGCATTATAAAACCACTTGCATTAGTTGCTGCATATGAATAATGTTAACTCTCTATTATGTTAAATTACGCAGAGGAAAAAATTTCAAAACATTCACAAAATTGTTCTTGATTACTATTTTATTTATTCCTATTTCTAGCTTAACGTTACTATTGACACGCAAGATGAGAAAGTTGAGGCTTCTGACAACGTTAGCTGCAAAGCAAACACAGAAGGCAAGGCCACGCATAAAAATTTGCATGAAAATTCTGGTAAACAAGTATGACGTCTACTTTTCATAACGTTTAGCAATCATACTTTTTACGACCACTGATGTAAAAACACGCTAACAGCAATATGCGAGATACAACTTTAATACATTAACGATTATATTACTTTTCACATCTAGGCACCATTGGATAGCCAAAATAAAATAAAGTTTTCAATTCTGTTTTAAAGCTGAATTTAGATCAAATTATTTCATCAGTAGTAGGCGTCGTCTCGTTAACATGCAAATTTTCAACTGTGGCCTTAACGTTTGTTTACTTTGTAGTTATAGCTCGCGAAAAACGTTAGCATTTAATATATATATATATATAACACTTCAGCTGATATGATTTTTCTATACCATTTAATGGTTCTTAGAGGTTTGGAATATCATAATATTTAATGTCGTGAAATTGTTGTGAATGTTGTCATGCATTGCTATTGTTGTTATTTTATGCTAACATTGGCGTTCATTCTGCTTGCTCGACGTGATGAAAAGCCGGCATAGTAAGATTCGTTTAGTAAAGAAAAGGTAAGCAATTTTTTGTTCATGTACTACTATGACGTGCGCTTACATGCTTTAGTTTCATTGGTTTTTGGCCTACGGTGTGATGTGCACCTGCATTGACGTTTTCACTGCGTTGGCGGTCGAAGAATTGAATTAAAAACGGCTTTTATTTTACTTATTATTATTACATTATTTCATTAAATTAATTTATTTATATTTAGAAATACAACAATAAAAAATGGACGTGAACGATGAGAAGACGGCGTATGTTTGGTAAGTTTATATTGTTCAGTTTAATTAGGTAAACTTTACTGAAGAAATTTTGAGTTTTTTATTTCTATCAATTTGAACTATAAGTTATCGAGCATTTAATTCAGATGTTTGTTAATTAGAGTAGTTTATTGTAAGTAGTTTATAAGTAATTTGCGCTAATATTATTTAAATGAATTAATTGGCTTTCCGCATTTGAATATTTTCACGTCCTATACTTTGTTGAGTTGACAATAGGCTTCATGTGACTTTATGTTATATGCTCGATGGCGACCCTAACTATCTCAAATGATGAAATTCCATACCTTCGATAGTCACCTCTTCTTCTTCTGGTTTTGATATATCAGAGATTGTAGCCTTGCTAGATACCCGCATTGGGATCAGAATCAATCTGATTTAAGTACGAATGTTTTTTATACTTCCATGAGTTACGTCATAATATTGTTTGGGAAGCATGGTGACTTTTATCTGTAACATATTGAGAACTTTGTTGTTGTTCAGCAATTATTGTAATCCGTGGTGACAGTTGCTTGCAATATATTTTGCTCTAAAGACATAAGTGCATTTCCAGGTCATCAGAGTATGTTTATGCTAATGTGATGGTGAACGCTGCTGATGGCATTTCGCTGAGAGCACTTTGTGCCATTTAAATGTAGAAGTGATTTTCTATATATATATATATATATATATTTCTGTATACTGAAGGTACTGAAGGTCCATTATATAAATATTCGCAGATGAAGAGTGCTCTAATTACTGCATTGCGTTTAACCACGAACATCAGTTGGTAAATTAACAGCTCTGCCTTCGCTTTATACCTCATCACTGACAGGCTTGCTGACACGTATGAATTGTTACATATTTGCTGTTTTCTTCATACTTTGTTTCCATTCCTTCTGTTTTATTTAATGCTTGCAAACAAGTTACTGTGATCGCAACCCTACATGCTTGACGTAGGTGATCTGCTGTCAGCTAGACAGCACACTTTTATCTACCACTCTTGAAACTCTCAGCATGGCACTAACATTACCTTTGTGCTTGAAATCGACTCGTGAAGGATCCTATGATGCCATTATATTGCCCGTAACCCTGACTTATAGATGCACTTTTTCCTAGCATTGAGAAAATAACTCCATCTTCACCAAATCTGGCAATATTTATAATCGCTAATATATAAAGCGATTCACATTCTAACAACTTCAGCCTCCATCGTGCAACTTCTCCCTCCTTTCTTTCCTCTTTGCTGTCCTGCACTGCTTTCTTGTCTAACGATCTCCATCATCGAGCTTATGATGATTTTAAGCTGAACAGAGATCGCGCTCAACTGAAAATTTTGCCCAGCCCCTATTTTGAGCTGAATGAACAGCGCTTATTTATTGTCATCTGATATAAATCAGAGTATTTCTCTGAACTGCTATTTACTCGTGATTCTTTCCTTCTTATAAGGACAATATCACCAAATCTTGCTAACTTCTATCCAGTAGGTGTATCTACGTATATCTGATTCCAAACTTCAAAGCTCCGTATACCCATCTATCTCCGTCTTCACCCACCCTGAGAGAGTGTTATTTAAGCCCCGTATACCTGACTGCTACCACATTCAACCACCCTGAGAGTGTCATTTAAGCGTCGTATACCCGGCCGTCACCCCCTTCAACCATTATGCGCGATTGTAATTTAAGCCCCGTATTCCCGCCTGCCTCTATACTTAACTATCCAGGGCGAGTGTTATTTAAGGCACGTGTTTCTGCCCACCCCAAATCCAACCATCTTGAGCGAGTGTCCTTTAAACACCGTATGCTCGCCCATTAGCGTCTCCAACACCCCT
Source organism: Trichinella pseudospiralis (assembly GCA_001447645.1). Classification (NCBI taxonomy): domain Eukaryota; kingdom Metazoa; phylum Nematoda; class Enoplea; order Trichinellida; family Trichinellidae; genus Trichinella; species Trichinella pseudospiralis. Next base: position 380 of record JYDV01000129.1, on the reverse strand, counting down.
GAGTTGTGTCTGTAAACAATAAAACGGTAGAAACATACCTGATTATCTATTAGACTTACAGTATGATGTGTGTGTGTGTGTGTGTGTAATGTGTGAACCTTAGACATCTGTTATTCTGTGTTTACTTCCGTAGTTTTTCTTAGTTTTGACTTTTGAAACCTCGTGCTAATCTGTTTCTATTACGTTTGAGTAAATATTTATATATTACTCGAGTAATCCAGGAGACAATAAAGAGGTTGTGATAGGAATCGGGCTTATTGAATCTCTGCGAAGGACAATCTCTTAACGGTTGTTCTTGTTCAGCTGAATCATTTGTAAATTGCGGCAAGAACTCTACTGGAAACCTTACTTGATTGTCATTTTTGAACCCAATTCCTACA
>JYDV01000128.1:0-120755 GCA_001447645.1 Trichinella pseudospiralis | reverse complement strand
AGAGACCCAAGAGCCAGATCAATTATTAAGCAATGAACTGTAATACTTCTGTCTCTTATACACATCTAGATGTGTATAAGAGACAGTATATATATATATATATATATTAAATTACTTGTAGGGTCTTACTGGTAGTTAAGTTTAGCAAGCAGACTAAAATTTCTTAAAAAATAAAGTAATGGTGCTTATAACGTTTTAATTGATACAGTAGAAAAGATTGCAAAGTAAATTCATTTATTTCATTTAAATAAAAATTATGCTATTGCTCAGCTTCGTATACTGGAATAGCTATATCAGTTTCGATGCTTGTAGTTGCCAAACGCAAAAAAGTTGAAAAAGATTTTGTTTTAATGATTTTGCAAAAAGAATCATAAAAAGTTGCAGAATTTTTTTTCAGAATTGCTTTAAAAATGCATGTTAATTTTTTGTTGACACATCTAATTTTTGCAAAACGCAAGGGTTTACAGTGAGTGATATGAAAGCACGAAACAAAATTACCACCATCGAGTAATATAATTCAAATATCCAATATGCAAATGATTTTATTTTTTTCAATTTTTCATTTTATTATTTTATTTAAAATTTAATTTCAAACAGCCTTCCCCGCAATGAATGCAATATTCATCTTTAACGGATGCTCCTACCTTTCATTTGTAATACAAATTTAATTTATCATTCTGCCTCATCCTGATTTAATCTCTATTGTTTTAAAACTTTTATCTATTAAATTTCCACGACATAATCATCAAAGTGCATAACATATTATATAACCTGCAAAATAAGATGCCAAGTTAAAATTCAAATTTACATCAACAGCAGGAACCACAACCAACAAAACTGTTTGTTCACCAATACAACTATACAAATGTACCATCATAATTGTTCTTTTTTTTCATTTTTATTTTAATTTCTAAAATAGTTGAAAAAATCATTACAGCAATTTCATTCATATCAAGAATGCGATAAAAAAAAGAAAGAAAAAAACAGTATTGATACGTGAGCTGAATAGAAGAAGAAAGTATACTCAGATAGGGATAGGGATAGGGATAAACTCAACGAGCAGAAATTTCAACTAACTCGATGAAAAGACAAGCTACTTGATGAAAATCAACACGCGCAATGAAAGAAACGAGTCAATGAAACGACAAAAAGTAACAGAACATTCTCATTTCCCAAATTGTCATCATCTATGTACCTTTCTCGTGGGTATTCATAGATAGATATGCGCGTATTTTGCTGTGCAATTTCATTGAGCAGAAATGCATTGCTTTCAAAATAAAGAGCAAAAGAAAATAACCAAATAAATAAATAAATAAATAAACAAAACAGCATACTGCGGCAACCGGATAACTTCGAAAGCACAATTCACCATTTCCGAAACCAATGGCAACTGGATTCGCACCACATGAAAATAGCCTTTTCACCAATAATAGTGATAATATTAAAATAATTAAATAAAAATAATAATAATAATAATAATAATAATAATGGTGACAACAAATAACATTCGCAAAAATATGAAAATGATGAAACACATAAAAACCAAAATGACAGCAATAACATATGATGCTGTGAAAATGCAGACAAAAAAAATTTGTGCAAAAATTGTAATACAATGCGCAACACAGGTTGAATGCGCATTGTAAAACATACACTGAAAACCATTTCTGGTTAATAAATAAAAAATACGATACAATTTCAAATGAAAAACCACTGAAACCATTTCATAACTCTTCTTCTTCTTCTTCAAAAAAAAAAAGATCCTTTTCTCATTTACTGCTTATTACTGCTGCTGCTGCTGCTGCTGGCACTGAACATTGGCACGAGCAGTTTCAACTTCTAGTTCATTCTGAGCAGCTTGAGCAGACTACATAAAAAAAAATAAATCATTAAATAATATTTTCAATTTGAAATAATGAAAAATAAAATTTTTTTAAATCTGCTTACATCTCCATTAAAATCCATAAGCTTTTTGTATTTTTTCAATCTCTGCTCCAAATCAGGGTCAATGACAAGTCGTCGGGACTTTTTGTAATATTTCAAAAAAGTCCAAAACTTTTCCAAACCATACAATTCTCCTCTGGCTACGTCAGCTTTCACTTCAGCCATGAAGTCGAGGTAAACGTCCGGCCGGAACTTATGCTGCAGTCCATAAGTGTAAAAACGAAAAAGACATTCCAAACCAAATCTATTGTAAAGCAATACAGAAATATATATATTTTTTTTAATTTTAATTATTTCACAAACCGAATGCCAACTTTCGCTTCTTCAGTGACAAGCCGTTTGAATTCCAAATACATACTGCGATTGAAATGTTCACGAAGAAAAAATGACCAAAAACGATACAACGTGTTCGTCTCCGTATTACCAAAACCGCAGTGCAGTCGCACTGAAACAACAAAAATAACATTTGAATAAATAAATAAATAAACAAACAAAAGCAATGCTCACTTTGAAGACAACGCCGTTTCCATTCCGAGTAAACTTCAGGTACAAAACCATTTTCTTGCAAAAGTTTAACCGATGGGTGCACAGCAATGGGACGAAACCAAAAATTGTTGTTCTCGTTCTCCTGCGTCCCTCCATCGCAAGGCAAAGACGCCGAAGACCCGTTTGCAGCAGTCGTACCGACTATCATCGAATCCATCAGCCAACCTACAGGCTGTTCAATCGGTGGATTTGAACTGTAACGAGTTTTACGCTTTTTCAAATTGTTCGGCTTATTTGGCGGCTTTTTGATTTCGGAATAAAATCTCAAGAAGCGTTGACCCTGTTTGTTTTCTCGTTGTCCTACCGGGCTTTTTGGATTGGATGCAATTTCCTTCATTGTTGTAACGCCATTCACATCAGGTGACGACGATCGAGCACTATCCAATTCCAAATTTTCAATTTCCTTAGAAACTGTTTCGACTTGATTTGAATATTCACTGTTCAAAGTCGAGTTTTGCTACAAACAAACAAACAAATAATAATAATAATAATAATAATAATAATAATATATATATATATATATATATTTTATTCATACATTTGGCAAAGTTCCCCATAAAAAACATTCAAATGCATGAAGAGCTTGGTCCACTTCTCTGGCTTTTTCGCCAGAAAGCACTGGCTCTTCCGCTGCAATCGCAGCTTTCGCATCTTGACGACGTTCAGCACCAGCAAGAGGCGATTTTGTCACCACAACCAGATGAGGCAAATCGTCGTCAGGAAATTCTTCAGCTTCCGCTTCAGATTCTGAATCGGATTCCGTGCTAAAATAAATATGCAAAAACAAACTATAAATGATATGGTGCATAACTATTTAAAAGAAATTACATTTCCCCATTATTGTCTACAAAGTGATCATCAGAAGAACCATTTTTTGTCACACTTTTGACCGCATCTTGAAAACGGCACAAATAATTTTCTTCCTAAATTTCAACAGTTTCAAATGTAATTTAAAATTTTGAATAATTATATATCTTGTGAAGATTTTGTACTTGGGACGCTAAACTGCTATCCAATGTCTGACTAGCTCTATGCATGGAATTGCCATTATCCGAATAATCCAAGGCACACTGGGAGTACGCAGCTGTGGCCGCAACACTACTACTGCTGGCCTGAGAAGCCTGTAATAAAGTTGCTACATCAGTCCCAGTGGATGAGTTGAGCGGGGGCAGAGGCCAATGTTCAGGATTGTTCCGTGCTCGAATTTTCGTTCCACTACGATTAGTTTCTACTGTAGCACTCTCCCGAAGTGCCTAAAAAAATATTTTCTTTTTCAGTTTGAATACTTATAAACAGAAAATTAAAAAACATAAAATAAAACTCACTTCAACTACCAACTGACCATCAGTGGTAAACGACTGAATTCTTCGAAAGGATAAAATACAATTAATTGACACAAAACCATGTTTATCCATTTTACGACGAAGAAAAATATCTGATTCCAAATTAATGGATGAAAAATAATATTCGCTAAAAATAGATAATTAACATTTGAACAATAATTCCATCTCACTTAAACAAGTGTCGTACATCTGCTTCCGAATTAGATCCTTGCGGACATCTTCGGACATAGGACCGTAATACGGAGAATTGCAGTTCGAATAAACATACGGAATTGCTGTGTGCAATGGAGCCGTTGCTGCTAATGGTATTGCAATTGCATCGGGAACTGCTCCGTTCTTAGGGTCAATGGGCATGCAAGGTGCGTACATGTCCGGTCGAGGTGGAAATGGAAAAGCAACAGCGTGCGTTAAAGTGCTATCGTACAAATATGCGGGTACATTGGCATACTGATTGTACATTTGATTATCCAGTAATTCAACATAATCAAAATTTTCATCCATTTCCATCTCCATTTGAGCATCTGAAATAAAAATGAATAAACATTTTGCATATAAAGAATAAAATTGAATAAAATACAACACAAATATACTTGTATTCGTTTTGGAACGATCAAAATAATTTCCACGCCCTCTAGACCCGCGATACCGTCGTCCAGGAAACGTTGCCCTAGGACAGGTATCATTGCCGCTGTAACTTTTCGCATCATCATTGCGACTGCTTTCGCCATTGCGATAACTACTATTCCGGTAAGTGCCACGATGACCGCTTCCCCTTTCTGACCAATTTCCACCTTTTCCCTGTGCAATATTTCCACTGCTTTGATGCTTTCCTTCTGCATCGTTGTAATATTGTCTGTTAGCATGACCATTTCGCCAAAATCGCTTCGTCTTTTGAAAACGTCTTGAGTTATACTGAAAATTCACATCAACAAAATGGTCACGCTTTGGACGATTATTTGCTTTCCGATTATGGTCTTCTGGTTTATTTAAAACACCATTTTTAACGCCGGCTTCGACTGATCCCTGTGGCTGTCTCTCTTTTAATCTCTTCTTACCGCAAGTTGTCTTAAAAATATAATTTCCTTTCAAATATTATTTATTTTAAATTCACAACAAACTATTGCAAAATTAGAATGTTAATAAAATAACTTGCTCGTCAAAACAGTAAAATTTCATCTAAATGCAAATCTGAAAGCCTTTGTTTCCAGCCCCACATGTAATTAAGCAGTAACCGATTTTTACTTAATAATTCAGAAAATTATTATCAAGTACAACACCCTAAATGCTACGCTAACATTTCAGCGGTGATCTTTAGCCAATAAATTAGTTAAAATCCAGTTACACAAAGTAATTTGGAATAAATCAGTGTACACATACCGGAGCAGCACTAGTCAGATCAGGCCAAACGTTGGCATCCTGAAAATTATCCGTGCCAGTGCACTGCGCCTAAAAACAAAAAAAATTAATATCTCCCCAATCAAACCAAAACAATACTTCTGCAGCTTCATCCAATCTTTTCATGCCAACGCTCGTTGATCCAGCATTGTTCGTCTGACCTAAACATAACAAATTACATTATTACAAAAAGAAGGGACAACAATAAGATAACAAGGATAACAAGAGACATTTCCCAAGAGCCAGATCAATTATTAAGCAATGAACTGTAATACTTAAAAAAACACAGAACAAATACTATGCAGCAGAAAATAACTGCCTACATAAAAACACTATACATATTCAATAGAGAATGACAATAAGTGTGCGCATAAGATTGAAATGGAAAATATTTATACTGCTTTCAATCAATCATTACATGACAAGCAAGAAATTCACGTGAACAAAAATAAACACTAAAAATTGTTAAATTAAACAAAAAATAATTATGAACTAACCACTTTTCAAATAAGGAAAATAGGTCATAAGTATATATTGATAATCACAAATCTTACACAAACAAATTGATACCTGCAGCCATTACATTCAGCTGAATACCACCAATAATTATTAAATGAAATGATAAAAATATAAAGAAAATTATTACCACTAATGACAATGAAAATAAATAAAACAAAAATGAAATGGAAAAATATGTCTATAAATACACAACGGCAATGGAAGAAAATTCAATACAACGTACATTTGACAAGCTATGTAACCTCGCGTCAGATTGTAGATAAGAACCGTCCTACAGCTAATGAAAACAATGCATTTAGCGTGCAATAACAAACGAAAGATGTTCTTTCTGCTGCTGACGATGAAAAACACAGATAACCAAACCAAACACGTAAGCATATCTTCACTTGAATATAGAAATGTTCACACATCAGAAACAACAAATTTTTCAATAAGCAAAATATCGAATAAATAATAGTAATAAAAAACCTTTCAATATGACAAATAAATTATTCAACTGTACAAATTATCTGTGAAAATAATTAAATCCACGTTTTCACTGTTTGCGGAAAAACTAAAAAAGCAAAATCATCAAAGAACATTATACTCATCAAGGTGTGCATAAAATTCTGAAACCTCCTGCCACGATTTAATTGTTATTTTTAAAACGCCTAATAATAAAATTCAGTTCATTCTCTGAGGAAACATTAAAAAATAATAAAAATAACAAAAATGACACAATAAAAAAATCGCATCGGCAAGTTGACAAAGAAAAAAAATTGTGGTTAAAGCATAAAAAATCGTACCTCCAAGCAAATTTCTACGCTGATCAGAAAACCAAACATTTTCACAAACGGCGGCAGAATCTCTGGCTGACTGATTTCTCGAGTTTTCAGAATTGCCAACATTGTCCTGTTCGACACCAGTTTCAGGACGACTATTAACTGGCGCGGAATCCTTGCTAACATTGGTTTCAATCGAATTGCGCTCTGGCGGAAAGTCGGCCATAGTGCGTGTGTCGATAAATTGAAAAAATGACTAACGAGTCAACATTACAATGACAACGCTCATAAAAACAATAGCCGTCAACACAACAAACAACAGTATGAAGAATGAATAGATTCGCCAGGTATACCGTTCTCCTTAATGATCTTGTAAATCACCTTATCTCAGATTTTTAACTACAGTAAGAAAAAAATTTCTTAAGCACTAAATAATAAGAAAATTTTCGATTAAATAAAATATTTTGTTATAACATTTTTTTTAAAATGTCAAAATTTAATTTTTTTTACTTTTCTAATATCCATTTTTGATTTTATTCACCTTGTGCTACAGTACTACTAGTAGTATTATTTGATTATTCTATAAGTGATGTTAATTTATATTTACAAAATTTTTTAAATTAAAATTATTTATGAATATTTTTTTAAAAGATTTTAATATTATTTGAATAACAATGTTAAACTAGGTTACTGTAACTGGTACTGTTGTTTTGTAAAGATGGTTTGCATTTAGATTTGTAAAAAAATAAAATTCAATTTTTCATATTAAAAATATTTTAATAAGAAATTATTTTGCATAATAGCTGACCATCTTAAAGAGAATATTATGTATTAATTTGATTAATATTATTCGGTTGTGTATGATTTATTTGTTTGGAACATTGCATAATTAAATAGTTCATTTAAAAATAGTATTGTTGCTTGAAAAAACTATAATTGCAGTGATATTATAACTAAATTAATCATTTGGTTGATATTATTAATACTGGCAAATGGAAAATTCTATTGTTGAGATTTTGTTATTGTATTGTGTCAGATGCCATCACTTACTGATTCTCATCTATTTAAAGTGGAAAATACAAACCTTTTTTTTTGCTTCTTTGTTTTTTTTGTGTTTTTCTTGTTTAGCTGCTCGAAAAATAAACAGTTGTAATTTTAGTGAACATAAAGAACAACTTTTCCAAGTAGATATGAAACAGGTAACTTGTTTAGCATGGGTGCCGAGGGGAATTCCCGCACTGAAGCCTCTGAAAGTATTTTTACTTTTGTGTTTTGTCTTTGATAAGTTAATTTCGATGACTGAACTGATAATTTAAGGCTGAGTTGAACAGTAATCAACTGAGTGATTGGGAGGATACTAAAAGCGATGCATTAACCAACGTGTCTAGTGAAGAAGAGAGATTCGATGACAACGATGACACGTGTGCAGATTTACAAAATTCTGATGATGCTGAAAATGCGATCAAAGGTTTTTATTATTATTTTACTTTTTGATTTGCTATAAAATGAACTTTTGCTGATTTTGTATACTAAAGTGTGTGTTTAAATTCTCATTATATGAAATTTTATTTTATATAAATCTCATTTTAGTTTTTTTTTAATAAATGAAAAAATTGTTTTTTGCATTATTTGCAGTTTAAGTATATTTGTTGAATTACTTTGACTTAAATTAAAGAAATGAACAGCTATAGCAGCTGCATTATTGTTTGCCATTTGCAGAAATACCCGCAGTTGATATTTTTCCAGATATTGCTGGTAGTACACGAAGCCGCCCTATTGAAAGTGTAAATTTGAATTTCAAGATAAATTTCATTTTACACTTTGTAATTATTTAGAATTCGGATGATGAAGATGAAGATTTTTTATTAAAAGCAGATGATAATTTAATCTTATTTGGCTGTTGCGTGGATAATGTTGAAAATATACTGGAAGTGCATGGTAAAGAATTTTTTCTATCATTCACTTTCAGTTTATGATATTTCTTTTGTTCTATGATATAGTTTACAATGAATCAGAAGATAGTTTTTATCCGCATCATCATTACATGCTTGAAGAGCCTCCACTATGCATTGAGCATGTTATGTTTAACAAAGATACCAGAGATAAAGGTGAAAGCTTTGCTATTATGCTTTACAGTTTTTAAATATAATTCATTTGTCGATGATTTAAAGACTCAAGTGGAAATTAAAATCCATTAAAGAAAAAATTATTTTGTTAGGTAATTTTTGCGCCGTTGGCACAATGGATTCTGCGATAGAGTTGTGGAATTTGGATGTTGTTGAAGCCATTGAACCAGTTGCTGTTTTTGGAATTAGAAATCAAAGCAGTGAAACGGCGAAAAAGAAAGCAGTAAGCGTTTTTGCAATTTTTTAGAGAGCATGATAAAAAAGCTTATATTTTTGTGTGGAACAATTTCTTTAAAATATATTGAACTGATCACTTTATTATTTGCTTATTTATTTTATAAGATATGCTTTGTTTTGTATATCGTAAAATGTTTGCTGTACTTCGCTTTTTCGTCAATACGAAAAATAATATTTCTTCAATGAAAAGTTTAAATCTTTGTATGCATTAGTTAGTAAATATGTAATCAAACTTGTTGTCGTACAAAATAGCACGTAATCTATCTAATACACGCATGTAGATCAATTTGTTTCAAATTCTTTGTTTCTGTTTCTGCCTTAAAATGTCGACCATTTTAATGATGTGCATTTTGGTTTACGCTTCTGCTTGTAATTTTGTTTGGTATAACCATGCATTTTGAACACGTTTGCTTATTAAAACATTTGTTTTTAAAATACTTCAGATTTTAAAATAGTAAACAAATACACAAACATTCCGTCACAGATTACGTCGAGTTTGGGTTTTTAAAATGTAAGCAATTGAAATAAAATAGCAGTGTAACTTTATATTTGAAATTATTTCAGTTTATTATTTATTAGTTTACCTGTTGCAATTGTTATCATATTTGTCATAAATTGCTGCAGTTGGTAACTGAATACATGGAGTAATATTTTGATTTAATCAAATTAAAATTTCATTTAGAAAAAAATTTCACACGAAGATGGAGTTTTATCCCTCACATGGAATAGAATTTTGAGTCATATTTTGGCTAGCGGCTCTGCAGATTTTCAGATCATTTTGTGGGATATCGAGAATCAACTTGGCTCTGCTGTACTCTCTGGTCATTCAGATAAAGTCCAGACTATCAAATGGCACCCAAGTGAATCAAGCCGACTGCTTTCTGGTGATACATCTGGGTAAACTGTAAAAGAATTTGATAATTGTGCATGTTATTAGATTTTTTTTTATTTGCTTCCAGGGTTGTGAAAGTGTGGGATGCAAGAGAAAGCGTTTGCGAAAAGGAATGGAATGAATTCAACGCTGAAATTGAACGTGTTGCTTGGAATCCTTGGAAATCAGAGAATTTTTTTGTCTGTTTGATTTTTGACAATTATTAATTTTAAAATAGAAGAAAATTGAAATTCAGGTCGCTGCATCTGATGGTCGATTATATAATATGGATATTCGCAGCGGTATAATAGATGTCACGATGGCACACAATGGCGCTGTATTAGGTAGGCCTTTTACGAATTAGAACAATTCAATAGATTGGTTTTGTTTGTTGCAGTTATTCTCTAAATTGAAAGTAAAGTTGAATATTAATAATTAATTAAAAAATATAGAATTCTGTTGCACATGTTCATCAACGTTTTGTTCACACGGTTTCTTTGTAAGAGACGTTGATGATAGATTGTAGATTATCACTTAGGAGGATGATGATAAATTATTTTATATTTATCAAAGTATTTGATGATAAATTTGATAAACAAAGGATGATGATAAATTTGATAAATTATTTATTTTATCAAAATTCAAAGTATATTATGTAATATAATTGTAATTGTACATTAAAAATTAATTCAGATATAAAGTAGTCTATTTGGATATTGGCATTGATCCATTGAACGGTTTCATTGACTTTTTTAAATATTATTTATTAAATTGTGAAAGTGATATTTATTTGATAGCACTGCTAATTTATTTCAGGATTGTCTGTAAATAACAAAGCTGAAAATTATGTGATGACAAGCAGCGCACGAGGATCGTTGAAACTGTGGAAAGTAGATGATAGTGGTCATTTCAAAATTTCCAATAAATACAAATTGAAAATGGTGAAAATCTGTATTAATTTTACGTTTAATATAAATGAACGAAATTTAATAAATGGATTTAGGATGATCTGCTATGTTGTGAATTTTGTCCAGACGAAGAATCTGTTGCAGCATGTGGCGGTGAGAATGGATACAAAATTGTTTCTTGGAATATTGGATCAGCAGCATAATAAAACAATTACATCAAAACTGAATTGTGAAAAGTGAACTAGATTTTATATCAGATGCTGTTGTTGTGAATAAAAATACTTTTATTTTCTAAACTGATTTTCATATTACGTCAAATTCTGCACTAAGTGAATGATTGATTAAAGCACAGAAACTGATTGAGCGAATATTTAGTAAAGTTTTACTTTGAAGAAAAGCTACTGCGCAGAGGAATAAAATACTCCATCATCCAATGCATTCGAACATTGAAAATTTAATGTTACATAATGAAACGGTTTGGATTCCAACGTTTGATGTATTTGGGTTTGTAGTTATTTGGCTGTTGTTGTATACTGTGCGTTGATTTGTCCGATTTTACATTGTTTCTAAAAGTGGAATGAAAATGCATACGTGAATTAATGAATGAATGAATGAATGAAATTCTTACGGTAAATTTGCAAAGGATGTGATGTTCAGGTTTGATTTATGACGAAGTGCCAATTTGCGTTGTCGAATGCGTTGCAATTGTAGAAAAGTGAATGTCAGGGCAAGGATAAACGCCAGCGATACGACAATTCCGGTCATCCATTTCAATGCGATCTCTTCGGTTCGAGCTTGAAAATGAGAAAATTTGAATTTAACAAATTCAAGGTAATTATTTTTCCAAACACTTACGTCGACACCACGCCCACCATCCAGGCGACCAAGTACCGTTAATACAATGACGTTGTTCATTTCCATGGATAAAATATTCCGTCTGACAAGTGAATGTTACCGTCACGCCGTCCAAATAATTATTACCCAATGGATATTTGATCACGCCGAAATTTTTCTCCAACGGACCACAACTGACAGCTAATTTTTGCAAATAAAAAAAAGCAAATGTGAAAATATTAATTTTTAAACTTGTATTTTTCTTATTGGTGCTTACTTTTTTGTTCACCTTTCAGCTTGTCATATTCAAATTTTTTCTCTGATGACAAAGTATCCAAGGCAAAATCTCGACGACCGCTTACCAAATAGTCGTACATGCACGAATATACGCCTTGACAAGTCACCTGCGGTGTTGCAGAGTTGTAAAGTGAAATGAATGCAAATAATTCTTTTTCCTCTTCTCATTATTTAACTCACTTGCACTTCTTGTTCTCTGGAAAAGATCAACACTTCCAATGGAGTGAAATTAGTAAAAGTCCAAGGGTCAAAAACGGGTGTGAAATTTTGCTGATAAAACAAATTTGGATAATACAACGGTTCCCACTTGGATCCGAACAAATTCGATATATGCGCACTGTTTACCTCCCCTACAAGTATAAAGAAGGTAAGCATTTTTGTTCTTCAATTATACAATTTGTAAAATTCATACATTTCATTCCAAACTGGTGATATATAGTTCGAGAGTTCTGTTCTGACCTGGATTGTGTGACGTGTATTTTGGAACAATCAGATGCAATGAACTCATCCTTGACATCACCATTGTATGTTCCAAGTAAACCCATCGTTACATACCGTTTCTTGCATGCTGCCGACTCACTGTTCATCTATTAATGATGATGATGATGATGATGATGAAACATCTCATTGGATGGAATATTTCAATTTTTTAAAAATCACTTATTTAGCTTTTCTTGTTTGTTTAAAATATACCTTTCTCTGTTTGTAATTTGGTGGCAAAGCGACGGTCACTTGCAAAATGCCACGGCTTTCGATCACTTTTACCCCAACACCACTGGTCAGTTGGATGTATACTTCAGACTGATTCATCACAAGATGTGGAACGTAAACGAGAACACGTCCGAAAAATCTTCGACGATCCAAATCAAAGAAATGACGTTGACCATCAACGAACACATCGGTACGGTACCTCCAACGTCGAAATTGCTTTCTTGAAAACACTTGCACCACTGATGAATCGTCTTCTTGCACCGCAACACCAGTGATGACAGTCGCGGCGACGTGCGTTCCATCTGAGATAAATTTTTTGTTAAAAATATTATTCAAATTCAGTATTAACAAAATTGTAAATTAACTGAACATACACATCGTTTCTGGAGGCTGTTCCATACGAATTTGAATCATTAAATTTCTGTCCGCCGTTTTCAGCTGCGTTAACACAAAATAACCACGACCACTGAAACTGTACTTCATTCCATCGAACGTAATGAAATGACCATGACCATACGCGGTTCCTAAAGTGAATGTCATTTTTCAATTTCAGTATGTGATGTACCTTTGGTTATTGTTAACCAATAACTGCCGGTTCGTAGTTTTGACAGCCAGAAGTTGCCCTACGCCAGTAGTAAAATTCACAATGCCCCGCCCAACGACAACACACATCATAGGGCAATAAGTCGTTGTAAAAATTTGACCAAGTTGGGACGTATAGCGGCTTTTTGAAAACATAGCCACCCCAAGGATTCGCCCTGTAAGGAACACCGGCTGAAAAGTAACGCAAATAATCTGTGCTTTGTTCATAATCTTGGGAAAACATCAACCATCCATTGTAATCATAGCAGCACATCTCTGTTCCACTGTCGGGCCTAAATTTTAAGTTTCAAAATTTGAAGGCTAAACAAATTCAACTGATTTCAATTTAATTCTACATCGAATTTGTAGATACAATGCAATGCTGGGCGCCTTTGGTGTAAATGCATGATGAGTCGCCCATCATTTCACACGTAGGCAAAGGAGTGAATCGACCGAAGTCGTTCAAAGCTTGTGAAAGTGTACACGGACATGGTATATTCGTGTAAACGTCACGTAAAAAATTGTCCCTCAGACCATCGTAGTTGTACCATTCAATGCAAAGTTTCAGTGCCCAATTTGCACCCAAATTTGCTTTCCACGTGTCCCTGAAATACCAACCGAATGGCACAGCACCAGACCACATGACACTGAATCAAAAGAACTATTTTCGAAAATTATAGCTTAAAAGTAAATCTGCAGAAGTTCTCACTATTTTCCATAATCAGTCTGGTCATCTTTTGACAAACGAATCTGTATAGCACCACCCCAAAACTTTCTCCAAAGATTTCCAACAATCAAAGATTTTGACAGCATTTTTTGATTGAAGGAAAATTTTCCAGTATTTTCAATGTTTCTCGCTATTGCACCAACCTAAAAACATTGCTTTAAATAAGGAAATTGAAATATTTCATCGCGTAAATCAAATCACTTCCAGTAAAAGAAAATTATGACAGAAATTAGCTAAAAAGCAAAGTAAAATTGCCTAATTCATAAACCAACAGTCATTTACAGCTTAGAATGTCAGCCCGTAAAGCTATGCAATGTTTGAACAAATAATAAATAATAAATCTAGTCATGAAATTGTATTTTGAATAAAAATATCTCACCTCAAGAAATTCACGATCAATTACATCTTCTCGGTAACCCCATAACACAATGTCCACTCTAGAACCTGCTTTTGAAGAAATGTTTGCAGCTGTCCAGGTTATAGTTAAATTTTCTATATCGGATAAATGCCAATGGTTTTTATGAGAAGAAGGGTCAATTTTGTCCGTATGACTCAACAAGCGCACTTCTGTTCTTGTCAAAGCTGGAGGATCTGAAATCCCAGGCAATAAGCATCGTTGAATTTAGAAAAAATATCTTCTGTCAGTAATCACTCACGAATATAAAGTGAACTGTACCAACTGTACGATCGACCATCTTGAGCAATTTGAATAGCCACCGGTCCAGTTTTGAAAATCATGTTGAACGGTACAATACAACGCGCTTTTACCATACTAATCTAAAACGGCAAAGCTTATGCAACAATATGCTTCTTTTTAATTCTCTGAATACATAAGCACAGTCGAAAATTTCTTCATCAATTTCCATGGTGATATAATTGTTTGGTCGAAAACAAGGACCAGAGACGTTAATTGAATTTCCCCCA
Source organism: Trichinella pseudospiralis (assembly GCA_001447645.1). Classification (NCBI taxonomy): domain Eukaryota; kingdom Metazoa; phylum Nematoda; class Enoplea; order Trichinellida; family Trichinellidae; genus Trichinella; species Trichinella pseudospiralis. Next base: position 106,030 of record JYDV01000128.1, on the reverse strand, counting down.
ATCATACCATTCCATGGGTCAGAAGTGATCAGTTTGCCTGAGAAAAAATAGCTTTAAAAATTGATAAAGGTAAAATAGCAAAATTATACCATGAGAAGCATTTGAACATCCACCGTATACAATAGCTTCGTCCACTCTGGCCAGCCAACGACCTTTTGTTTGAGTACTGCTGAATTCAGCTAATTTGTACGAATCGCCTTGAGCTGAATATGGAAATTCATAAAATCCAGTCCCATTGCCTCCGTTCATCCCAACCTTATATTTAAAGAAAAAGTTGTAATTGTATTATTTTTCATCAACAATAAGAACATACAATTGCTGACTGACCACCTCCTCTTCCATGGAAAGCACCAGCCGAAGTAGAGGATGTATGATTTATATTGGCATAATTGAAAACAACAAATGACCTGTGTTCATCTGTAGTCAACACCAATTGATAAGTGTTTTGCTATATATACATGTATATTTAAAAAATTTCATAACCGAAAGGTTTCTGAAAGAAATATTACCCATTTCTTTATTTGATCATATTCGTTGAGTTTGAGATATTTAGGCTGTCCACCGTATCCCATTCGTTCCCAAGTTACAATCAACGCATAATCCGCCGTATAGCCAATAGTTCCGACCATATTTTCTCGTATATCTCTACAATTATTTTAATTAACATAAGTATATTTGGTGCAATGATTTTACCGAGTTATTGCATCCAGTAAAGCTGGATCTTCTACTCTTGCCGGTTGTGCTAAAAGACCGGCATGTTCTTGAGTGTCCAGTGTTGTTTGCTTCCAACGATACTGCGGTCTGGTGACGATGCGATACCAAACGTGACTTATTTGAGTTTCTCCAACATGGACAAAACTCTGATCGCTCAAAAAAGCAGCAATAAAACTGGGATCATGTTGCAACGGCCACAGTGGATTTGGAAAAGTATACGGAGGTTGTACATATTCTGGATAGCTGAACGCAACAAATCCTTCTGGATAAATCTGAAAAAAAAGGTTTGTTTCGTTAATTTATATAAAATATGCAAATAAATGATGTATGAACAAGGTAAAAAGCTGTAAAATATTTTACTTTGACTCTTTTTAAAAGGTTCACTGTTTACAATAAAACGAGCTATACATTTGTGTTGCTGTAATTTGTTATATGCAAAATAATATGCAATAATTAAACGTTTATTTACAAATAAAATAGAAATAAAAGTTACAAAAGAATAATTGAATCGAAAACCATAGAATGGAAAATAAAAATCCAAATCAATTTGCAAATCTTTCCAAGGTTGATCGCTCATGTCGACGTCATGAAATTTTTCTCCAAACGGATACAAATTCCACCAATCTAAATGAATAATAATAATAATTGAATAATTTCAAAAAAAAAATTTTTTTTTAACTAACTTTCTTCAGCACGTCGATCAATTTTTCCAGCTTGTACAGCATTCAAATTAGCTAGAATGTTGATGGAATTGTTGGATAAATAAAAATTCAATGAATTATCATTGAATTGAGAATTTGTCGTATTCAATCTAGATTCTATGGTAAATAAATCTATCTTAAATGGATCTCTGACATTCCAAAATAATTCACCACAAATCAATTGCAGAAATGAGAAAGCGGCTGTCAAAAAGCAAAGCAAAAGCATGATTGTTTTGAAAAGATCAATTGTTTGTGATGATTATTGTTGCTGCATCACTTTGCGGAAAGTGAAAAGAGAATGAAAAACTCGTCCACATTGTCGATAGCTTTGATCAAGCAACGTCAGCTGAAGTTTCAATAATATCCAGCTCAGGTCAAGTTCAAAATCAAATATTGATCCTGCGCATCTTTGTATCTGACAAGCCAGTTTTGTCCAGTCCAAGTGCTTCATTACATTGCAGGATGTAGCTGTGATTATGTATATATATATATGCAAGAGATGAATTTTATCCTCCTCATCATCCAGTCATGGTCAACGATCGTTTATTCAGTCCTGTTCTGAAAACATTCAAATCCAAAAACCATTCATTGTCTACCGTATTTATTTTTCTTTTTTAAATAATCAAACAAAACATATTTCGAAAAATATTTACTTCATTCAATAATGGTAAACAAATAAATTTGATTAAAGAGAAAAATTAATGCATCATTTAACAAATAATCCTTGCATGTCTTTTATAAAATAACAACTTTTATGTAAAAATTTTTTATAAAAAACATAAATTATGGTTGTTCTTACCAATTGATGACATCTTTATCATGAAAAATGATGAGATATACAAGAAATAAAATTCAATAAGCTGTATGTATGAAAGTGTATGAGGACAATCCAGCAGCCAGCAAAGATCAAGTGGAAAATGAAACAACTTTTAAAAGGGCAAAGTGAATTTTCACTTGTTTACAAAAGGGTGTTTAAAGGTTATTATATATTTATTCATAATAGTCAGTATTTATTAAATTATATGCTTATCAGAGCAATCAACATTTAAAGCGTTTCTATCCACCGCAAATAATTCCAAACTGCAGTGAACACAATTTCTGTCACTTGATCACATGGTGCAAATGTTGACGACAAAATGCCATACTGTATCCACGTATTATTTACTAAGCAGAACAGAGGACTGCCAGAATCTCCCTTAATCAAAAAAAAGGATGACGAGATATAAAATTATTTTAAAAAACATAAAAGTACATCATAGATATACTGGCCATTGATTAGCCCATCAGCGCAAATTGGTTTCAACACAGAAAAAGATGTCAAGCGATGCTTATGCTTGCATTCGATCACTTTAAGTCGCATTTGACTCAAAAATTTCCAATAAAGATTACTATTACCTAAACAATAAAATAAAAATAATCATTTTAATTTATATATAATTAATAAAGAAATTTCTTTCACAATTTAACCTCCAACCCCTCGCCATCCTGCTGTATAGCATTCCCGAAAATCAGGCTGGTAATTATGAAACGACGGTAAGCATATTGGCTGTATGCTATGGTTGAAAAGCACAGGCGTCGAAAATTTTACTATTCCAATATCATAAGCTTCAGTATGCCATCTGAGAAAAAGCGGTTGAACAAAATAATTGTTCGATTTCAACGAAAGAACTTCACTACTTGAAATGTCCAGGCGATGCACTCCAAATTTTGCATATACCACTCCTTGTTTATGATACAAATCGCTGGAAAAAAGAAGCAAGCTTCATCACCCATTTGAAGCAAACAAACTAACTAAATTTCAAAAAAAAAAACTGAATTTATTTGCATCAAAATGAAAATAATCCTTTTTTTTCTGAGTTGAAAATATTATTTTTCAATTTACTTTTCAAATAACAAACAATGACCGCTTGTAAGCACGGTATTGGAAAAATTAGCATCTCCATTTGGCAGCAAAGAGCCGCTGCACTGATTAATGTGCATTATCCCTCGATAGGACATGTCGGCTGTTAAACGAACCATAAATGGCAGAGAATTCGGTTCGGAGGCATACCGTTTCATCATATTCGATGGGTCTGGATGAGGAAAAAGAAAATTTGATTTTAGCTTGCCACAATTTTCTAAACTTGATTTGATCTAAACAAGCTTGTACTTTGAAATTTAAAAAAAATTAATAAACTAAACGCAAGAAATAAATACTTCAGTAATACAGCATAACAATAAGTTAATTAAAATAAAAAATTGCTTCATCTTCCGCATCCGCAAATTATTATATGAAGTAATTGGACCAACTTTTAGTTTACCTTGATAGCTCGCGGCTTTAATAGCTAGAAATATACTATAAATGTCAAAAGATATTACTGCAAACCAAGTTGTAAATGGAAATTCATTTTGTCAACAATAATTTTGAGTTAGCTCATTAAGAGATTTCATCAAGTTGTTGAAAACATTCATTTTAAGTCAAATTTTGAACGACCAGTTTATTCAAGATTAAATGTTTGAGTTTAAATACGCATAGACGTAAGGCAATTAAATACGTGACTTTTCGTTTGCAGAAAATTCCATGCTTCGAAGATAACTTTCACTTTTATTTTGCTTTTGTCAAATTTAGCAAACAGTATTTTTTAAATCAATCATATTTATTTGTAAAAGCACGTTCAACAACAAAGAAAAAGTTCATCAACAACAATACATATGTGAAAAATGAGATCTTGAGAAAAATTTAATACACTCTATATACAGGACTGAATTCGAGGATAAATTGACGAAAACGTGATCAATACCAAATCAAAAGTCTAAAAAAATAAATAAATAACAATCATTTAGAGAAATAATAGAATGTACAATTATTTTATTTTTTTATAAACAAAATCAGTTAAACTTTATCAGCACGACATCATTCAGTCGGCCTTTCCTATCAAGAATTTCAATCATCATTACAAATAATTTAAAAAATGTTAATTAATGACTGCAATAAGCAAACTACATACATACCAAAATTATAATCGTACCAATATAAAAAAAATTCACTTCTGTCTACATATAAGCCCTTCTGCTGCAGATAAAATCTAAAATTAATTATAACATCAATTTATTAAATTTCAATTAAATAAAATAATCAAATATTTATTCAAAAAGGCCACCTGATATGAATAAACAATTAAATTAACAACCATTCAAACTGAAAACTTTTGAAGCAAATGTAAAATTATACTTCGATATCACTCAACTAACTGAAAGTAAATAATTTACTTTTAGTTAATTAATATTTCATTTCATTTAACTATTACAAGTGATTAAGACCAATTAGTTGTAACTGATTAAAATTTGATATTTCAATAACTCAGAATAACATAAATTTATCATTGCTGAAAAAGTAATACAAATGTTTTGAATTGCGCAGGTCAAATTTACTTCTTCATGAAACAAAAATATGATATGATAAATTTTCATTAATTTGCTTAAAACAAGTCTTACTTAATTTTAAATGCTTACAAATGTCAAAAACAAGTATTACAATTTATCGTAAAAGCAAACATAGATCTAAACCGGATTTCAAGATATGACAACAACACACCTACAAAAGACATTAATGTTTTCAAGTATGAATGAAATAGATAGTAATCAATATTGCACAATATTTACAAAAATAATTGAATACATATCTAATAGCAAATGAAGGAAATAATAATGGGAATTGCAATTATAAAAATATTTTTTTGACCATCTTATTATAGACAAATAAATAAAATGAACAACCAAAGTTCAGGAATATAAAATAATTTAATGACATTAGTTTAAAATAAACTTTTCTATTTCTACAATTTTACTTCAAATTAGTGTTTACTAGCATGTACTGTATATTAAATCTTAATTTTCTTTTATAGTTGCAGTATTTATTTTTATAAAAAAATTATATTGTCAAGTTTCCAAAATTTTATTTATAAATTTAAATTTTGCAAAGTAACTGTTTTATTAATATGCTTTGAGAAGTTTTACAAAAATCAATAATTTATTTTTGAAGTTGATTTCAAATGAATGCATGTGATATTTGCTTAAAAGGTATTTTTTCAATATACCACTGTCAGAGAATCTTATTACTTTTCTGAAATCAATCAATTACGGTTATTTTTGGATAGAACTCTTCCTGAAATTCCATATTGTCTTTGTATTACAGTACATATTATGCCCCAAAAGTTGTGTGTGGAATCCAGTTTTTAATTATTGTAATGAAAGTTTATTTCTGCTAGGTAAGCTGTTCATTTAGTTTGCCAGCAATGATAAAATTTATAAGGACAAACCTATTTTCCTTATTTTATGTTGTTTCTTTGTACTGTTTGTTGTTGAGAAATTTTGTTAACAAATAGAAATTTTGTATTTAGATATAAATGAATATTGAATTGCTTATTATGGTGACTATTAATATTGTTTTATAATATTGCTTGATAAAATTATTTATTTTGATCAGGAAATATTTTGTTTAGAACAGTCTATTGAAGAAATTACAAATAGAACATTGAAATTCATTTAAGAAATAATTGTTATTTTTTGATTTAAATTGTTTTACTATGACAAATTTTGGATATTTGTTTGGTTTCTATTAATAATCACTTATTGGTGTTGTCGAATTGCTTTTTTGAATGAATTATGTGATTGGAAAATAATTGCAATGTACAAATCAAATTTAAATTGTTTAATAAAGAAATTATAAAATATTTATCCAAGTTTTAAATTGTGTAAACAAGTTTCACAAAACGCTATGTTTGAGCAAATTTCCAGATAAGTGCTTGAAAAAAAAACTGATTGTGCAAATTGGCGAATTGCAATAGAACTTTTAGTTTCCGCTTCCATCTATTATCATTATAAATTGTTTGTTGTTGTTTGGTGTGATTTTTGTCATCTGTCACATTGCATATATATATTGTACTGGTTATTTTGACGTTTCGTGCTGGCTGTGATTACTTGCTGCACAGCCATGCAATTTCATTTTTCTAGTTACAGTTTAATTTCAATCTCTGGTTAGTTCAATTGGCAGATTTGATTGTAAACAACACCATGTGATGTTTTTTTTTTATTGTTTTGGTAAAATTTTCGTTATATTTACATTTTCACCAATTGAGCATCATTTTTATTCTTCACTTGTGCAGAAATTGATCGAAATTAATCTGTTTCGTTTTGATCGATAAATTTGATTCGAAATTGATCAAGCTTTGTAATGTGTTTCAACTGCAGCAATAAACGTTTTCCATCTGCCCGTTGCAATCATTCTCAGTCTTCACTAGTTGTCATCTGTTCAGTTACGTTACGAATATTATTGGAAGAATGAATGCTGATTAATTAATGGTTCAGTAAATTTTTTCTTTAAATCGAATTTATTCATTAAAAATTAAGTTTGCATGAAAGCGCCGAAGTGAATATCATTTTATCTGCTAATCGTATTTTAATTATTTGTTTTTAAATTTTTTTAATGTTAATATTTTATTAAATATGTAATTAATTAAGAATTGAAAATTTGAATAATTTTTTTTATGAATTCAACTTTCATTGAATTGTTAAATCAATAGTTACCTAATTATCAATTACGGTACGTATTGCTATTACAATTTGCATTTTTTGAATACGATTCCTTTACAACATTGACGGCAGTTTGAAAATAATGAATAATGTTATTTTTATTAGTTTTTTAAGTCTGAAAAATATTTTTTACTTTTTATGTTTCAGATTTTCAGAATCTTACTTGAAATTAAAAATGACATCTTGATCGAAAGCAAATTGTAACGTCGAATCAATAGTCCAAAGTCATTATTTTATTGCTGACGTAGAAATATCCTACCTATCTTTATGTATACATAAGTTGATTTTATTTGTTTATATATTTTAGAAAATGCTTTGTGTTTTTGTTTGTCTTGCAAAGTTATTTTGAACAATGAAAATTCATGTTTTACTGAACACGAAAAAAAAGCTTTTTTCTGCTTCCAGTATAATGTTATTTTTTATTTGTGCGTAGTCGAGTTGACATAATGAATAAAATGTTTGTTTTTTTTAAAATTTATTTACAGAGAAATATTTTTTCAATCTCGTGGAATTGCTGTGATGCGTAAAAAAAGGGGGAATATGTTGGAGATGGGTTGTGGTGAATTTTTCAATGTAATATTAAAGTTATTTTTGCCAAATTTGATTTTCTCGTTCAGCGTTTGTAAATGTTCACCGTTGCATGTTAATGGCAGTTTAAATGAGATTTCAAAAAAAATAGTGCCATTGAGCAGCTTTGAAAACAGGTACAAGCTAGTTTCCTGCTGTGATGCAATGGTTAGTCAGTATGCTGATCTTAGAATGCTTAATTTCACGGTCGATTGTGTTTGTCGTTTTCATCGTAACGTATACTCTTCCATTGAATATCAATAATAGAAATTAAAAAAGTGTTTGCTGTCATTTTTTTTTATTTTTGCAGAACTACTTTATTGCCAGTTTCTATTTGTGTAGTTATTATTACGTAAGATGGTGAATTAAGTGAAACTTTAAATTTTATTTTCATTTCAGCACATACTGCTGTTTGGATTTAGATGTTGTGAAATGGTTGGATTTCCATTATGAGCGTTCATCAGATTATTACAGGAGCTTTGAACAAAGGCGAAAGTGTATTCTCCGTTGGTGTAATTGAAGGAATCAGTTTTACAGTAGGCAGTGGTTTATAAAATTGAAATTTTAAAAATTATTTCTTAATCTATTAATTGGAATCGTTTTTTTCTTCAAAATCTAACATAGGCTTGTGCTGTGGGTTGTGATATTGTGATTTTGGATGGCGAATTTCAACGAGTACAAATTATTCCAGGCTCATCTACAGGTTTCGTCCAAGTGACTGCGATTGCATGTTGCCAAGAAAGTGGAAAAGTATTGTTATGATTTTTAGAAAATTTTGTTTTTTATTAAATTAAAGTTGATATTTTGCTTTTTTTTGTTTGAAGATTGCAGCTGCGTATTACGATTTCATTCGAATTTATAAGCCGTTTCGTGTTTCTGATTCAGATGTTCGACGTCCAGAAAATGTAAATTTATTTATTTATTATTAAAACAAAAAATTTTTCCAAAACGATAATAATACAGCTGAAAATTATATATATATATATATATATATATATGTATTAGCCACATTGTTGTTTGCAGGGTTTGAACTATCAGTGGTTTGAAACGTTCAGCTTCCCATTCAATTCTTTTGTCACTTGCTTGTCTTGGAATTTGGACGGTATACGCATACTTTTGTATTTTCAGTCAAGCAAGCATATTTTCTATTTTTGCAGGCTTAAGACTTTTGGTTAGTTCAGAAAATGAGTTGCAAATGCTGCAACATCCGATCGTGAACGATCCTTGCAATTTGTCCGATTCCAACGTCAACTTTGGCGGAATAAAATTCGGCTTGGAAACAGACCTTGATTCGGTCGCCGTAGTAACGAAGCCATGGAAGTGCATTTGGTGTTCGAAGTTTGTATTTTAATGGAATAAATTTTAATATTGGTATCACATTAAAAAAAAAAAATTTTTTTTCTTTTTGAAGAATAAACTCTCCACTGCGTCAGGTGAAATTTTCTCCAGACAGTGCTTTGTTTGCTACGTGTGGAAAGGTGTGGGAAATTTGTTTTTTTTTTCTGAGTTAATATTTTCCAATACAATAATTATTGAATAAAACGTTAGGATGACCGAGTGATTCGCGTTTGGTTTCTCGATTCCACTGAAACTAAAAGTGATAATGGTGAAAAGTTGGTCTACAATTACGTTTGCTTGCAACATCCGAAGCCGGTCGTTGGATTCGAATGGAGAAAATCTGGTCGTTACATGCTGAGGTATACAGTGAATGAAGAATTTATTTAATTTTTTTTGGCTTTAAAAAAATTAAACAAATAAACAGGGGCTTTGTGGCCAATGTATTGATCAGCTGGTGTCAGGATCACATTTCTCGAATTTGGTGCGAAACCACATCTATTGCCGACGCGGATTTGGGACAGCCGTTGAAAGCAGCCGAAACGACCAGTCCTAATCAGCTGGACGATCGCCAAGACGGTCGGGATGTGAGGTGGAAAATTTTGCAACGATTCAAGCATCTCAAGTAAGAAATTAATTGATTAATTAATTAATTTTTGAATAAAATGTTTTCCCTTATGAATTAAGAAAAAAGAAAAAAGCCAAGTTGGACTCGTCGTTGGTGAACAATTCCGCCCATCCGCTCGGTTTTTCCAACGAATTTTTTTGCACTTCGACGGATGAACTTGGCGCCGGTGTTCATTTCCATTTGTCGGCCAGCATAAATCCCAAAACAGGCAAACAAGTTGTTGTTGTTGTTGTTGTTGATTATCTGTTATTGCTAATTTAGATTGTTTGCTGGTTCCGTCGATGGATAGCTTTTCCCAGGATTCAACAATGACCGTTCATTGGTTGAACAACAAAGAGCTTGTCTTTTGCAGAGGAGCGGAAAAAGTGCTCGCTGAAGCTGTCCATTTTGAAAATTTAACCACTGGTCGTTTGTCGTTGACCGTTGATCAAAAAATTTTACATTCAGAAAGCAAAGGTGATTGATTCATTGGTTGTGTGTAATTTAATCATAAAGCAAACACGAGATGATGCTTGATTTTCAGGTTCTGATTTGGACCAGTCCAGTACAGCTAGCGTTCCAAGTTCCATTTTATCTCAGGCAAAATATGATTAGCTTTATTTGTTGTTTTGAAGTGATAAATTTTATTATTGCTTTTTCAGCGCAAAGATTACGTGGATGTGAAGCTGGATTTGCTTTTTCGCGAATGGCAACACTCGTTTGATGTTCTTTTTGCAATTCATCCGCTTGACGGCAGTTTGCTTGTTTGGTGAATTGTGTGAACGGAGATGCATGAACTGAGATTGCTTGATTTTAATTGAAGCATTTTTTTTTGAAGCAATTTGACCATATCTTACTTTTACTTTAGGACAGTGGACTATTTGGACAACGTTACAAGGCAAGCGCAGGTGAACTTTGCTTCCCGGTTGCCGGGCGTTTTTCCGCTCACGGATGCTGCATCGCTTCATCACAATTTAGCAGTGCTGAATTCGCCGGGTTCGTCTCCACTAATTGCATCCGCCTCTATTTCCAAATCTTCGAGCTCAAGTAGCACTGCAGCTGCTGCTGCTGCTGCTTGTTTTTAGTTTTCACTTGCTTTCAGCATTTTCAGGCAATTGCAAATTCACTTCGGATTTTCTAGTCGACCAGGAACAACATCTCAGCGTTTACTTATTGACAACGCATCACAATGGTACGTTGAACTTGTGGCATTTGAATTTGGACGAAAAATCCAATTACAGTCACATATTGAGCATCACGCACAAATCTAGAATGTGTGGCCACAGGTGAAAGAACTATTTTTTTTTTTTGAAAAGAAACACTGCAATATTTATATAGATTCATCTTTCTCTCAGATTCATCGTGAAAAGTGTCGCTTGCCATCCAATCTTGCCATTATTTTTAACCACTAGTCATCACAATGTGCGTAGAAAAAAGTAACCAAAAGAAAAAAAAATTAACAATTAACTGTTGATTCAATTAAATTTAAATAATAACAGATTTGTCGAAGAACAAAATTCAAAAAAGCACCCAATTACTAATTCTGATGTGCAGTTGTTCAATTCGGAATTGATCCTATGGTATGTGGAGCCGGTGGGTCCGTTGAAAAAATCCGGCGGCGTGTTCGAACTGTCTCGTATAAACAGTTCAGAACTTTCGGCTTTTTCCAGCATTGCTTGGATTCCGAGTGTATTACCGAGGTATTTGTTTATTTGACGTTTTGTTCGTTTGTTTATTTATTTATTTATCTATTTTTCAGCTCTACTCTTGGACAGGCTTGCAATTCGGTTAGCTGTTGTTTCATCGCATCGGATGGGCAATGTTTGCGCATTTACCAGGCAGTTTTGGATGCCAGGGCATTGTTGTCCGATATGAAATTTGCCAAACAGGTAGATTCATTGAGATTTGGTTTGATTGAGCAAAAATTGTCATTTTTTTAAATTTCATATCCAAAAAAATACATTTTTGCTTTCAGCCATCAATGAGGAACAATTTGTGTGAAAATTTGAATGCTCGTCGACGATTTTCAACCGATTTGCCAATGTTGAACATCGTCTCGACACAGTCGACCGCCAGACCTGGTTGCATCATCGAATTGGACATGATTGCCGACGCTAGTCATGTAAATATTTCAAAAAAAAAACAAAGAACAATATCTTTTGAATAAATAGAAATTTTAATAAATGTAAACAAATAAATAAACAAAAAAAATGAGTATTATCCTTTTTTTTCAGGAATGGAGGCACGTGCAGTTGATGCATGTTTTTCACGAAGAAATTATGCTTGCCAACAACGATAGCTCTCCTTCTCAGTCAGAACTGTTGGACAGATCCGACGCGACCGCTTTTCACGATCGTTTTTATCTGGTATTGTTAGAGAGGCGTAAAGTACCTCAGGGATCGACGACGTTCATCATACACATGTGGTTGATTGGTCTGTATGTGCACAGTGACGAAGGTAATTGTTTTTCCGTTTAGAATAATTCACAATGATTTTCGTTTGTTGCATTGTATTCAATTTTATATTTGAAATGTTTAGCCACCTTGGATGACATTGAAGGTCATGGTTTTGTCCAACATGGAGATGTTTCATCCAAATTGCACATCTATTCGAAAAAGGTAACTTTTCGAAAGAAGTAAAGTGAAATAAGCAAAAAATTAATAATAATAATAATAATATTATTATTATTATTATTATTAATTGACTGAATTGAATTGCTTTTGTAATCTTCAGGTATGTTCGCAAGTGTTACCATTGCCAGAAGGAGTTAAAGTTGTCGATTGTTCACCGAGTGTTGGCCATTTGTCTTCAGCTTCATTGTATCCATCCTGTAGGGCACCGTATCTTTTAGTAACCGCTTGTTCGGACAGAAAGTTTCGATTTTGGAAATGCAATGTTGATAAGAATTACAGTAATAATAATCATAATCATAATCATAATACACCAGTAGCAATGTCGAAATCTTTGCGCTACACTTGGCTAGAATGGAAAATGGCCAACGGTAAAGGAGGACCCAGTGAAATTGAAACCGAAGGTGATATATATATATATATATATATATATATATAATATAGGTTTGTTAATAAAATGAAGCTTTTTGAATTTTATTTTTTAAAGGTGCCGCTTTGCGCGTCAGTTGTGCATACAGTGGACGAATTGCTTGTGCATACGATCCAGAAATTCCAATGGTCGGTGCTGCCGATGCTAATGTAGAAACGGTGAACGTGAACGTGGCTGTTTATGAATGCGAATCAACCGGCGGTATTGAATGGATTGAAGAAAATTTGATCCAACTGAAAAACATACGCATACAACGCATCGCTTATGTTCCCAGCGATGCTGACGCTTTTTCATTGGTAAAATTTGTTCCTTTTCTTTTATGAAAATATTATTCTTTTTTTTATAGTGGTGGGAACAGTCACCGGATTGGCAACCAAATTTGTTGGAAAAAAGGCAAAATTCGATGATGCTTCGAATCACTTCTACAGCTAACATCTCCACTTTGACCAAGAACACAGTCAAAGGTTGTTACGTGGAAGGGTATTATTATTATTATTTATCATTTGTTTTTGTTTTTGTTTTGTTTTATTTATTTGATTCATTTTTTGTTGTTTGATGAAATTTTATCAGAGGAAGCAATGAATTCCGCTGTCGTGATATGGTACGATTAGCTTGGGTGTCAGCCGAAGATGGATCGCATATTTTGACCATTGGCGTTGGCTCGAGCATCTTTTTGTACGCACCGGTGGCCGAAGACATTGCTCAGCATTACGTGGCGATGATGAAGGAACCAGAGCAGGGAAATCAGAAGCGACGTGGTCTATTTCGACGAGCTTCTACAATTGCCACTCGTGTACGCTTGTTTGGAGAAGCGCAGACAAAACGAATGAAAGTGATTTTTTTTTCTTTTATTTGATTTTCAGGCAAAGCACATGGTCCGGTGGATATGCTTGCGAAGAGTGGAATTGGAATCGGCCGACGGCTTGCCTCCGATGCCTCGGATGTTGAGCTGGGTTCGCCACGGCATCATGGTGGTCGGTCTTGATACGGAAATGCGCATCTACAGTCAGTGGAACATGACTGGCACGTGTGTATCCGATGGTCTGGTGACGTCGAAATCGACCGCCGTTTTTCCCACGGCAATGTCGGCGTTGGATTTGATGCGCAAGACGGATTCCGGATCCAAGAAGAGGCGCGACGTCAGGGAAGCGCACAGTTCGAAAGAGAAAGTTGCCGAACAGTGGAGTGAGCGGTTTTTGCGTTTGGTCAGTTTCGAGGGTCTGTTCGAAGCGGCACGCGTGGCCACACCTTTGCTACCCCAATACCACCCGAGACAGTTGATCGAGCTGATGAAAGCCGGCCAGACGGGCATGGTTCAAGCGATACTGTTGCACGTTTTGAATCAGATACGCAAATACGACGTGCCCAGAGCCCGGAGATGTGGACCAGCATCGTCTGAGCTGAATTACGATCTCGACTCAGACGACACTGGCAAAGCAGTATCCCGTCGACCTTCACTCTGCGCTCCGGAAGTTGGCCTGTTGGGCGACGACGGTTCGGCCGAATATATGGAATTGGATTTCATTTCTCCGCTGCCGTTGTACTCGTTGTTGCAATTCAACTTGAACTTGTTCAACGTGAAAAATACCAACAACATCACCACCACCACTACCACTAACACCAACAACAACAACAACAGCACACAACAGTTGCTGGCTGACAGCACAACTACCGTGAGAAATGATTACGACGCTTTACTTGACGATGGTCTTTTGAAGTACAAAATTGAATGCGATCCGCTTGACGACGACGATCTAGATGCAACGGACAACAGCAACACTGGCAAAGAAGTTGCTTCCGGTGTGGAGAATTCCAACACGTTTGGCAGCGAAGAGGCGGCATTATTATCCAGCATGTTAACTCACATTCATTTGCCAGGTGCGCATATTTTGTCCGTTGGTCGTATGTGTCGTTTACTAGTGGAAAATATTATTTATTGTTCAGGTTTGTCGAGCTTGGATCAACTGTATCTGCTTGCCATTGCCGATACGATAAGTTCGATCAAGCCTGGTTTTTTTGATCAGTTGAATTTTACTCCGAGTAAGTTCTTTTTTTCTGTTTTTTTTCTATATTGGTCTTTTTATTGCTGCTATTGAATATTTTATTTGTTTTATCAATCATGAATTTTTAAATAAAAATATTTATCAGTAAGTTTTTGAGGATAAAATTGTTTGAAATTTAGAATTTTTCAATTCAGCTTTTAATCCCAGGACAGTTGTGGTGAATCAGACCAGTACCGCTGGTTTATCGACAGGTAAAACAGTTTAATTAATTTTTAATATTTGTTCATCTTATTTATATATTTTTTTGAAAAAAAATGACAAAGAACGACGATTAATTTTTCAGAAGCGGTGGATGAGTGCGGTTTGCGTTATTTGATGTCAGTCAGGCACTTTGAATATTTGCTGCGTTGCTTGCCGTTGCCACAGCGTGCTGCACTGCGTGCAAATGGTCAGTTGACTATTATTCGCTTATTTGTTTGGTTATTTATTTATTTATTTATTTATTTGTTTCTTTTTTCTTCCTACTTCAATAGGTCTTCCATCTGCAAATTTAATCTGGGCTTTGCATTCGGAAAGTGAGAATGAATTGTTCAATTCATTGTCTTGCGTGCAAAGGAACGAAGCCAACTGGCCAGACTTGCGTTCACTGGGCGTCGGTTGGTGGTTGAAAAGTTTGCAATCGTTGCGATTTTGTTTCGAAAAAGTAATTTTGCTTTTTTTTATTAATTTATTTTATTTTTAAATAATTTTCTTTTTAATTAGATTGCTAAAGCTGCATTCCAAGCGAGAAATGATCCAATGGACGCTGCATTGTTCTATTTGGCGATGAAGAAGAAAAATGTGCTTATGCATTTGTTCAAGTGAATAGTGTTTTTTTTTGCTCATGTTCTTATGTTTTTACCCATGTTTTTTATTGTTTGTTATGTTTTAACCGGGTTTAACGTGTTTAGTCATGTTTGTTTGTAGAACTGTACGGGATGTGAAGATGACGGAATTTTTGTCACACGATTTCACTGATGCCAAATGGAAAAAGGCGGCCTTGAAGAACGCTTTTGTGCTGATGAGCAAGCAACGTTTCGAGCACGCGGTTGGCTGGTTTCTGCTTGGTGATTCGTTGAACGATGCAGTGAAGGTTTGTTTATTAGATGATAATTGTATAAATTTTATTAAAATCCAATTGTTATTGTTGAAGGTATGTTTGGCAAATATGAACGATTTGCAGCTGGCATTGGTGATCATCCGTTTGTACGAGGGTGATTCAGAACTTGCTCGACGGCTCATTCGCAGGGTGCTTTGTGAACAAGTGTTGCAATGTGAGGAGGAGTTGTTCGAAAAGACAAATGAGCAGAGCCGAGGCACTGATTGGGCGTTGTCCTTGCTCGACAGCAGTGGATCAGATCCATTCCAACGATCGATTGCTTTGTGGTTGATGGGTGAGCCGGCTTTGGCCGCGTCGACCTTGCTCTCCAGTTCAGCGGAACCATGCTTACGTGGAGATCCTCTGGCTGCTGACTACAGTTCGTCGGATGTGTTCAATTTTTACGTCTACATTCGTGCACATCCTTTGGTACTACGCCGGCGGCTCGCTGATCAAGGAATCCACTTTGATCATGCTGGAAAGTTTCAGCAGGCGGCTCGTCGTATGGTCAGTCGGGTGTCAGCCAGTGAACGGATGTTGTTTTTCAAAACTGCTTTTGTTCATTTGCAAGGTGGTTGTCCACTGTTAGCTTTGGAAGTGCTGTGCAAATTGCCTGACTGTGATCACGAGATTGATGACGATAACGATGACGCTAATGTTGAAGTGAAACAACAAAACAACTGCGATAGCAATGATACCAATACTACGAATACTGCTGTTAGTGTTAATAATAATAATAATAATAATAATAATAACAGGGAGAATGAAAATCAAGGTTTGGATCAAGTTTGGCAATTTGGTGATCAAACGGATTATTTGCTCAACAGACGGGATGATGACGATGATGAGTTGAAATTCGATTGGAATGATGAAAATAATTCAAACTTGGTGGAAGAAGAGGAGGAGGAAGGGGAGCAGGTTGTTTTGGAAACGAAACAAACATCCTCCACCGGTGAGCCGGCGACGGATCTGTTTGCGCAGACGTTGAAATTCATTGCCTGCATGAAAATGCTGACCGAAGAGTTGGCTAATTTGATCAGCGGCTTTGAATTGGATATTGGTCAGATGCGCGATCAGTTGTACAAATGGCTGGAAAATGAGGTGGACGTGCTGAAGCTGGTCTGCGATTACAAAGTCAACGTGAATCATTGCGGCTCACCTCCTCTACCGGTAGTTGAAGTTACCTTTGGCCAAGGTTCACCATCGCAATTGCACGAAGCAATTCACCACGACCGAGCCGAACTGGCCGAACGGTGGCAGCGCACCATCAAACGTCACCGCTGGCTGGTTGCTCATCAACAAGTGCTCAGAACACTTGCCTACTTTTGTTCACTGCATTGTTCAAGGGTGAATTATTGGAGAAGAGAGAGGCAGAGAAATTTATTTATTTATTTATCATTTTTCATTTTAGTCGCCTGGCTTGGCTGCATCTCGCATGGAGTTGTTGCTGCTGATACAAGAGTTGACACAAAATTTGTCCAGATCCAAGCTGACCGTTCGTATGCCACTGTTTGCCAGCTTTCCGTTGATGTCAGCAGCACTTGGTTCGGTTAAAAGTGCAGTTGCGTTGCCATTGCGTTACATTCTATCACAGACCTCAGACATTCTGATTACATTGTCAGAATTGCAGAATCCACCTGCATTCCAACAGCCGGTTCAAGAGGTGATCGATGGATTGCAATTATTTATGATCAAAATGTGCGCTGTTGTTTCTTAATATCCAAAATTTTACATGTAGATCCACCTATTGTACAATTTATGTCAGTGCTTGTCGTCTAGCGTATTCTGTTCGCTGTGTGATCTGGGTGAAATTATCAATTCAAAAGATGAATTTCTGACGTAAGTTAGTCAGTCAGTTATACTTAATAGTCATCTTGTGTTTGGAAATAATGTTTTTATTGTTGTAATATTTTCTTTCAGTGAAAGTAACAGTTACCTTCAGAGGAATATATTTCGACGAAATTCTGCATATCAGCAAAGTCCGATCCAAGTTACATCCAAACCTTCTCAATGGCCTGGTATTGAAAGCGAATGAAATTTTTTTGGATATATATTATTGTATTTCGATCTCATTTTTTAAGGTATAGATTTGTCTTCCAGTTTTTTGACCACCGATCGTGACGAGGATGTGCCAAATTTGCTGATTTTGCTTGTGGAGACGTGGACATCGATCTACTTGTCACTGTTCGCGTATTGTATGTACGCGTATGATTCGCGTTGGCTTTATCGACTTATGGCTCATCCGGTCAACGAGAGCCTTTTTGCGACCGTTTTTGGCGGAAGCGGTGAACGCCAGTTGCTGGTTGACGCTTTAAATCCCACTATTCAAAATAGCTATTGTTCTTCAGGTATGCAACTACAAAGAAATATTTCACGCGTGCATTTGTTTGTTTCATGATGTGAAAAGAGTAATTATTTTATTATGAATTAAATTCTTTTTTCTTTTTCAGGTTCATCAGATGGTTCTTATTCGAAAAATGACAACGAAGGAACCGTGGAACAGCTTGATTCAGCAAAGTTACGCGCAAAATTTCACTACAAAGTTTTCGGCAAGTCGGCTAGCAATCCCAATCAGGCTACTACTACAAGTCACCGGTTGGTGTCGTCAAGGTTGGAATGGGTGCAGCCGAAAAAGAGCATCATCGCTTATTACACATCAAAAGTGATTTGAATTTTGAAAAATAATGAAAGTCTTTTTTTAATATAAAAATGTCTGTTTTTTATTCTGTCAGCCACCGCTGTTGATGGAAGAAGAGGAACAATTTGGTTACGATTCTGATGACAGTGATCAAGATTCAGAAAGTGAATCCCAAGACGATACAGACGAATGCACAATCAACGGATCTTCTTCAGCTGAAGAATCCAAAGAGCATTCCAATCCGAACAGCTATTCGTGGCAAATAATTCGCCTCGCCTTGGTCCGACAAGCTGCCCATCGGGTGAGGCAATTTCTTGCCGTTGCTGGTATCGATTGTTCAGGTAAGCAAGCAGCAGCAGCAGCAGTTATTTATTTATTTATTTATTTATTTGTTATTTTTCTTTTGAATAATTAGAACTTGGAAGCACTAGCCCATTGGTGTACAGTTGCTTGAAAATGCTCAATTGTTGGGCGAACATACTGACCAGCCAGTTGAACAATTTTCCTGGTGGATGTCCGGATCATTTTCTGCCGTCGTCAGATCTGAACGACATCACCGGCGGTCCGGCACTTCATAAATATCGTACAATTTTGGAACCACAGAACACGCCGTTTCGAGGCAGTTCACGATCTGTGCTTCCTGTGCGCAGACTGTGGCTTTACCTTGTTCGTCAAGAACATCTTATGGATGTGTTCATTCGATACATTTTCACACCAAAAAAGCCGACAAGTGTAATTTAAGTTTTCTTATTCTTATCCTATTTTGTTTGTTTGAATAATAATAATAATAATTTTTGATTTAAGGTAGATGAATCGAACGGTGTAAGTCCAGATGTGAATATTTTGCCAGAAGCATTCAAAGTGGTACAACGTGAGCACGATCCAATCAATGCGTTTGTCATTCATCCGGTAAAGTATTGTTTTTAATATTTTTTTATTGAATACACTTTTTCACTCACGTTTGCACCAATAAATAAATAAATAAATAAATAAATAAATGTATATATATGTATGTATGTATGTATATATGATTTTTTTTCAAAGAATCGCTTCGGTTTGGTTGCTGTAAGTTCAGGTCGAGAACTGCAAGAAATGGACGTTTCAGCACTGTTTTCACCAACGATTGATTGGATCCAAGAGCAAACCGATTTGGACTTAGCCATGGCTGGCATGAAAAAGTAACTTTATATAATTAAAATTCAAGAAATAATTGTATTTTTTTTGAAAAAAATGTTTTAAAGAAATCCATTGATTGACAACGACGATTATTTGCTGATCACCCCACAAGAACGGCGCGATGGCACTTTAGTAACTGGTCGAGGAACAACTTATGTAAGCAATTTTTTTTTGGCTAGAAATTTTTCTTTTATATTCTTTTTTTTGTTTTCATGTGAAATAAACAAAAATATTATTTTTTGATAATGCAGATTCTTGATTTTCTTTTTCTCTTGTGATATTTTTGAAATTTTTATCATCGCACAATATTATTATTTTTTTTAAATACATTTTTGAGGTAAAGAAGCAAAGGAAATAAAATTTCAGATTTTTTTTTCTACTCTTTAATTAATTCTTATTGGTCAGTTGTTTTTCTTTTATTTTATACGCATTTACGTTTCTTGAAAAGCAACATTAATATATAAACCGAATGATAATAATGAGGTGGAATGAGATTATAATAATTTCACTTTGAATGAAAAATACAGACAGGCATGTGAGGGAAGTGGATTTAATTTTGAAAATTATTTATATTAGTTGACGCCTTTTATTGTGGATCGCAGTCGATATGCTTTGAGGAAGGTAATTTTTAAGTGTTTCATGTCGTAATTTGTTGTACTGTTTGCATGACAGGCAATCGCCAACGAATCTGTAGCTAGATTGGAACGTTATTTCGGTGAATCTTTGCCACCCGTCGTGTTGTTACCGTCTGTAAGCGAAAAATGCCAATTCAGTTTGCTCACTCATTTCCACAATTTGCTTTTTTTTTCTTTAAAAATGAGCAATCATATCTCCTTGCCTCTTCCTCCTTCCCTACTCCTCTCCTCCTCCTGTTTTTGTCCTTTTCCGATTTGTCTGTGGTTGTTGGCATGTTGTTTGTTTGTTTGTTTGTTTGTTTGTTTTCCTTGCTTTGTTTATGGCTTAGCTCGTTGATTTTTTTTGATATGCTTTGTTGACACTTTGTTTTCAGCTTTGCAAACGTCATGTTCCTGGAGTACGGCGACTTGAAGCACACCCGACTCTACCATTCTGTACGTATGGACAGATAGATAGATAGATAGATAGATAGATAGATGGATGATTTTGTTTTATTGCAAATTTTTTTTTTGATCACTGATCACCATTGAAATTCGTTCAATCATTTCTAGATTTGTCTGGAGCAAATGACGGTTCGGTTCGTTTGTGGGAATGGGGCGTTGGTCAGCCGTTGTATACTCCTCGTGTTGGTGGAAGGTTCGGCAAGGTGACGCAGACGCGATTCTGCGCTCAGGGTAACAAAGTATGTGCTAAAAATTGAATTGGCAAAAAATGTGTCAATTTTCAATTTTTGTCAATTTAATATCGAATACTATCATGAATAATCTCTGTTCTTGTGGTTAGTTTGGCATAAGTGACAGTGACGGTTTCATGTGCTTATGGCAGATTGACAACAACTTGACTTTGAGGAAACCATTCATCGTAAGCTAAGCTTGTTCTTTCATTTTTTCTTGCACAATGTTATTCTTGTGTTATTTTCTTTTTCTTCTTCTAATTCATCTTCTTTTACTCAGAATATGAAATGTCATTCGAAAATATGCAACGATTTTGTCTTCTTGGGTCAGTCGAGCAGTTTGTTGGCCACAGCCGGACAAGGGTCCGTTGACGGAGCAGTATCTCTGTGGGACACTCTTCTACCGCCAAGCCGTTACAACGTGCACAGTATGATGGCCAGAAGCACATGATTTGCTTTGTTGATTTGCATTTTTAAATCTCATTTTTCCTATACCAGCTTGGAATTGTCACACGGATGTGACCAATTGCCTTCTGCACGTGCCAAATCAACAAACACTACTCTGCGGTGGCAAGCACGGCGATTTGCACGTTTGGGATGTTCGTCAACGTCAACTGCGGTTGACGGTCAAAATTTTCGACTCTTCCGGCGTACGGTCTTTGGCCATGGATCCAACGTTTACATTTTTTGCAGCTGGATCAACCGATGGTGATATTAAGGTAAATTTGAAGCTAAATTTATTTTTTCTTGTTATATGATGAATATGTACTTATGTATGTATATGCATATGTGTGTGTGTGTGTGTGTGTTGCTTTTATTTCAGGTGTACAATTTGAATCCGAATCCACAGTTGGTGTTTCACTTCCCGCACGAGCACAGCAACCGTAGCACGTTCAGCTTGAGGCAGGTTGGCAGTGCGAATCAAATACACGGCGTGCAGATGATGTACATTGACCAACAGCAACGTCTCTATTCGTGCGGTGCCGATTGCTCATTCAAATTGCGCGTACTGCCGCCCATTTTTTGACAAATTTTTATTCATAATCATTATATCTCGTTCGTATATATATATATATATATATATATATATATATATATACACAAATGCATGCATTTATGTGTGCGCCTGTGTGTGTGAGTGTGTATGAATATTGAAATTCAGTCAGTGGTGAATCCAATCAATTCGTATAAATTGTTTCATGTTTCTTTCTGTGTATAATATTATATATGGTTTGTTCATTTATTTTTTCCTCTGCTTTTATGAAGGATGATAAATTGAAAGAGATGATAATCTATGGTCGCAACAACATATAAATATATGTATGTGTGTATAATTAATTTTTAACAACAGTTCACTGATAGAAATTTGCTGGTTTTTCTATTGCATTTCCCCCAGTCTGTTGTCTGTCAAGGTTGTTCCGTGTGTATACTTTACTCTTCAGTGTAGAAAACAATATAATTTCGATTTTTTTAAAATAATTTAATTGCTTTCTTTCATCACAGCAAGCATCACAAAAAACGAATAATAATAATAATAATAATAACAATAATGGAAATAATTATGGTAAAGATGGCGATGCATCACCGGAAATTGTAAAACTGTCGTTGCTGTTGAGCAATTTTTCTAACTGAAATATGCAATCAATCAATCAATCATATGGATGTTAAATAAATTATTAACAAACACACAAACCTGTAAACGAAACATCAATTTCACTTCTTGCAATTCTTGCAATAAGCTTTCATTTTCTTCCACTTTTTCACCGTACATTTGCAACAATGCCTGGTGCTTTTCGTTCAAATCCTAATATGCAAAAAATTGCATGTAAGAACATCATCATCATCATCATCACTGATTGCAAACAAACCTGATGTACAACGTCTAGCTCATTGTTAGCATTCAATTTCGCTTGCAATTCGTTGACACTGTTCGTCAATCGAATCACTTCAGCTGCTAAACGTTCACGACCAATCTGAAGTTGTCTCAATTCGTTCTTGAAACAAACATATGCAAATTTTACTTTAAAAACAACACAAAAAAACAAGCATATTCTTTCATTTAAATAATGCAAAATCATTAAAAATTATCATACTTTGACCAAGGCAAGTTCATTTTCTTTCAACTGCAATTTATCACACAATTTTTCTGAAAACGAGACCTGCTCGCACATGGAAAAACTAGCTCTATTTTCCTTAAATATGAATAAACATTAACACATTATTATCATTATTATTATTATTGGTGTTGTTGGTAAAAATAAAAAATACATTGATCGTAAAATTTTCATTTTGTTGTTGCACATTATTTTCATGACCAGCAGCAGCAAGAATTCCGTATTCTCGTTCGGAAGTACAAACTGCGGAGGAACGTTTTAATTCGCCTAATTCAAATTCTAAATTTTCATTCTTCAACTTCTGAAAAATAAATAATCAAGCAAAAAATACAAAATTATACAACTCTGAAGAAAGTAATAATTCATTCAATTTTTTAAAAAAATACTAATAAATTGTGACTTACGCTCTCTGTCAATTGATCTTCCAATTGTTGAATTGTTTTACGATATTCCGCTTCCAAATGTTCGCATTTTTCCTAAATAATTAACAAGCTTACTGAAGACATTTTGAAGCATGATCAAAAATTATTTATTTTCTTTTTTTTTATTTTACATTCAACATTTTCTCCACGTCAGCAACTTCAACCGGCAGCGAATGTTGTTTTTCTTGCATCAGCATCTCGTCAAGCCTGCTAATTAATATATAGAAAAAAAAACATACACATGTACAACAACAAAACAAACAAACAAACAAACAAATCACTTTTCTTGATTTTGAGAAAACGTTGAAAGTTGCTGCTTTGCAATTTGCAAATCCGCTCCAAGCTGATCCTTTTCTTCAAGCGTTACTTGTAATTCATGTTCAACATGCACGAGCTGACTCTTCATGGTAGAAGCGGTCATTTCCAATTGGCTAACTTTTCCCAATGCTTCAGCAAGCTTCTTCTCACCATGTTCTCCAGAGGAGACAGAAACAAATTTACAATAAAATATTAAACAGAAATACCAACAATTTGCCATAGTCTGTTATTTTTTACTGATTTTTTCATTCAAAGCTCTTTCCAACGATTCCCACTGATTACGTTGCGTTGCAATAGTTGCTTGCAAATCATAAATCTGATCAAACAACGGTCTAGAAGCTGCAGAAAAAAAGTGTAGTTGTATTTTTCTTTTAAAAACAACAAACAAACAATCAATCAATCAATAAAATTCACAACATACCAACAGCAACACTTTCGCTCATGTCTTGTTTGAAAGTTTCAAAATTTTGCAATTTCTGAAATAATTAAAATTCAATAGATAAAATTATCGTTGTAATTATTTTTTCAATCAAGAGAGTGATTGAAAAAAATACTGCATATTTACTTGCTGAAGTTGACTATTCTCCCATTTCAAAGCGCTTTCACGGCGCAAACTTTCCTCTCTTATCTCTTTACTTTGTACTGTCAAATGATCAATCTATCAACATACAAAAAAATCATTATAATTAACAAAAATAAAAACACAAAATACAAAAATTAATAATTTTTCTGGAAAATAATATTTTTCATTACGAAACTTGTTTTAATAAAGCTGCCTTTTCTTGGGAAAAATGACGCTCTTGCAATTGTAACTTTTCACGCAATTCGGACTCTTTGTTTTGGACGGTCAATTCTTTCAACTTCTGAAACAAATTTACTATAACTGTTTTGTAAAATTTAAATTATACACAAACCTGAACTTCAAATTCAAAAGCCACTTTTAAAGCTGTAATATCTGCCAAATTTCTAAAACATTTTTCCCCGGTCAATACTGAAAACACACTTCTCTTTCTATATATATATATATTGAAAATTCAAAACCAACATTGACATAGCTTTCATCTTAGCTTCAAAGCTATTGCACGTGGCTTCGTATTCTTCAATTTTGCTTTGCAATTTTCCCACGACAACATCCTGCTGTTGAAGCTTTTTTTGCAAGTTCTTTATCTGTTCTACAAACACATACACAAAAAATATCCTTACACAATAATATCACATCTAAATTATGCAACAAAATTCTACAAACAACCTTGTTGCTCTTCTGTTAAATTTTCCTTGTTCTTGAGAACTTTCTTCAACGACTCCAATTCATTCACTGCAACACTGAAACAAACAAACAAATAAACAGAGAAAAAAACTATTACTTCAATATGCCTTTCAAATATACCTCATCTTAGCAATTGTGTTGTTCGATTCTTTTTCTTTCTGACGTAACATTTTAATAATATTACTTTGCTGCAGTTCTTTTTTCGAAAGTCGCTCTCCTTCTTCCAACAACTGTTCAATTCGATTCTCATTTTCACGTGCATACTGTAATAATCTGCAAATTTTTCAAAATTAAAAAACAAACAAACAAACAAAACTCACGATTTCAATTTCTCATTCTCTTTAATCAATCGACTGTTCACGTCGTTCAAAGCAGAATTTCTACTATCCTCAGCGGCCAGCTTGTCAGTAAGCTCTGCAATTTTCTAAACAAATTTTGAACCGTCGTAAATATTACAACACTCGCATCAACTGCACACCAACTTTCTTCACTCACCTTTTCGTATATGTGCAACATTTCATACAAATGAGCGTCATTTTGAGCTAAACATTTTTCAATAATTGAAAACAAAATCAAAACTACATATGACAACCTTTTTTTACATTTCAACTCGTTCGCATGTCGCTTTTGCAAAGACAATCGAAAAAGCGCACAAGAGCCATGTTTGCCATTCAAATCGGACAAATAAGCCAGTCTGGCTTCACTGCCATTCCCATTCCCATTATCCGAACAGTAATCCTCAATCGAGGTTCCGATAACTTCGATATCGCTGGACGTTGTGGCGGTATCCGCCTCTTCTGTCGGTGAAGTGCATACCGAACCACCGTTACCTTTGCTTGCAGTTTCCCTCTTCCTGTACTTGGACGAAGCGGTCGACGAACAGCCTCCTTGGATGTAGACGTAACTGCTGAACGCGGATCCGGCATTCGCAGATGGATCCGAACTATAATCATCTTTGGTCAACGTTGTCGGCTCCACCCGAGAGCATACTTCACTTATCAGAGAATTTACACACGAATGCACGTCGTATTCGACGCAAGCAAACGTCGATACTTCATCTCCGCTATTCGTACTGCAAGGTGGAGAACCGGAGCTCGACACCGGTCCTGCAGCCAGTGTACGGCTTTTCGCATCAATTGCCATACGACTGGCAATCCAATTGGAACTTTCATCATCACCAGATTTGTCAAGTTCAACTACATCTTCAAACAAAAAAAAATCACTCTTACAACTTGTGAAACAAAATTTTAATTTACACATCAAATAATTGTAAAATAAAATTCAAAAATTATTTTTGAAAAAAAGCCACTACAACCAAGAAGACACAAACTGCCACAAACTGAATTTTCACTAAACTCAATAAAAGTACATAACAGAATAAAAAACTTTAAATAATTAGCAACAAATACGACAATAGCAAGATGCACATGCATTACCATAAGGCTTCGAATCACTGTCACTGTCATCCTGAATATCAAGAACCAAATCGATCTTTTTCTGTGCATTGTACAAGGCCGACTTTGCAAGTGCAGTAAAACTTGACCAGCTGCTCATCTTTCATGAAATATATTTTATTCTTGGCAAACATAAATTGATTTATCCCTTTTCCATATTACTTTAACAAGATTAAATCCGTCCGTTTGCAAAAGTGAGTACAAAGTAGAGTAGTAGGAAAGAAAAATATTTCGCTAAACGGAATAAATATCAGCAAATACAGTATGATAGATTATTAAGCAACAATACAGTATATTGAAATGGGAAAACTATCGTAGTGGACATTGCATTTAAATTAATTTAAAAAACAGCAAAAACTTAAAATTTAAGTCGTCATTTAAAC
Source organism: Trichinella pseudospiralis (assembly GCA_001447645.1). Classification (NCBI taxonomy): domain Eukaryota; kingdom Metazoa; phylum Nematoda; class Enoplea; order Trichinellida; family Trichinellidae; genus Trichinella; species Trichinella pseudospiralis. The sequence goes on along the minus strand of JYDV01000128.1, from coordinate 79,253 downwards.
AATTTCATTACTTTTGATGAAATAAAAAAACGAATAAAAATTATTGATAAATTTCTACCTGACACTGATCGATTGTTTATGCATGTTGCTAATTTACTAATTAGTTTTTTTTATCAGAAAATTAACTACTCTTACCTAGATATTAAAAGAACATTGCATATTTGATCACGTAAGCATTAATATACATTTGTTTAATCTAAGTATTTACGTGTGATTTTAAATATTTTTAATTTTATTTTATTAATATATTTAACAGTAATTTAGAGTATAAAAAAATATTTATTAAATTATCGATCCTTTTTTCTATTTTACTTAATTAAAGTATACTGTACATGTATGATTAATTGTATTTTGAAAATACTGTGTGGGATAATTTGCGTGCTACATGTAAAATAAGTTTTAACTGTTATATTTTTTTCATTATTTAAATTTTTTAATTATTGATTTTATTTTTTAATCTTGCTTTTATGGGATGCTTTTCAAGCGTTGTTCAATAGGGCAAATTTTGATTATAACAAATCAAAATTTTATGTGAAGATGTATTTGATATTGAATGAATTTTTTCAAAAATGTTTATTATCTTCTAGGTTTTATTAATTAATTAATTAATTAATTAGTGAAATTTAATAGATTTTAATTCACTTGAAATGTCTATTGCTTGTATTGTTTTTGCATGTCATTCATTAAAAGCTAATTCAAAATTGAAAAAGTTTTGCACGATATCATGGTTATTCATTATCAGATTGATCGATCGAGAATTTAAAAATCGTGTTCAAATGGAGAAAATGGAAGATGAACCGATTGTGGACTGTACGCCAAAAAAAGTAAGCAGCGAAGTTTCCAATTCCAAGCAAGAACCGAATTACGCACTGAAATACTCGTTGGCCGGTCATAGTCGTGGCTTGTCAGCGGTGAAATTCAGCCGCGATGGGCAGTGGCTGGCCAGCGCCGGGGCTGATGCACAGATTCTGATTTATGGCGCACTGGATGGGAAATTCGAAAAGCGTATCCAAGGCCACAAGCTCGGCCTGAACGACATAAGCTGGACCTCGGATAATCGGTACATCTGCTCTGCCAGCGATGATAAGACATTGAAAATTTTCGACTTTGCCTCCTGCCGGTGTTTGAAAACTCTCACTGGTCACAGTAACTACGTATTCAGTTGTTCTTTCAATCCTCAGTCGAACATGATCGTTTCCGGTTCGGTGGACGAATGCGTACGTTTGTGGGATGTGCGAACCGGAAGTTGTTTGAAATGGCTTCCTGCTCATTCAGAGCCCGTATCCGGCGTGCATTACAACTGTGACGGTTCTTTGTTCTGTTCTGGTAGCTATGACGGACTGGTCCGACTGTGGGATTCGGCAAGTGGTCAGTGTGTGAAAACGTTGGTCGACGAAGATCATCCACCGATCTCGTATGTGAAATTTTCGCCAAACGGTCTGTACATCATGGCCGCGTCGTTGGAAAGTAAGATCAAAATTTGGGACGTTCGCACTGGCAAATGCATGCGCCAGTTTACTGGTCATAAGAATGAAAAATATTGCATCGCTGTCGATTTCACTTACAACAATAGGTGGGTAGTCAGTGGGAGTGAGGATCGAATGATTTATTTGTGGGATTTGCAAACAAAGGATGTGGTCCAACAACTGAACGGTCATGTGGACGTTGTGCTAGCCATTGCCTGTCATCCGAAACAACAGTTGATTGCATCCGGCGCTTTGGAAAACGACCGTTTAATCAAAGGATGGGTCAATGAAAATTGAAATCCTTTTTCATTCACTTATTAATTTTTTTGATCCCTCTTTTCGCAGAGCATAAAAAATTCAGTTTTACAACAGTGTATTTTACTTTTTTACAGTATTTAACAATGCAAAATTTATATAAAATTTTTAACAGTTTCAATTTGCTAGTTTTTAAAATTATAATTCCGGTGAGAGAAACAAGAAAAAAAAGGAATTCAGTTTGTTCCTTTTTCTTGAATTGGCGTAAGCATGTTTGTTTGTTTGTTGTTGTTATAAATGAACAAAAGCGAAACTATCATTTGAGAATATTTTTTGAACATTGATTTCATAAAACGTGCCATGTGGATGGAGAATACAGTAAGATTAATGAAATGCAAGTACGCCTGATTGTTTTTTCTAACAAATGTTTTGTTGGCAATTGTATTCCGCAGCGAACCTTGTGACTTTATACCTGAATTTAGGTTACGGTAGCTTACTGTGGGGTTGGGGGGAGTGTGGCTGGTTGGAAAGTAGGAGTGCGTGTCCTGAAGAGTTGCATCAGTGATAATCGTTTTGTTCTGTGTTTTTGTTCATTTATTGTGTTTTGAATTAGCCTTGCACGTTTGCATTTATTCCTAAACTTGCACATTCTTTCAATAAAGTGTCTGTTTACAGCGGTTTTGTCCTGTTTTGTGTCACGTGCAGAAACGAACACGAGTTGGATTATGGTTGCTTGTTGTTGAACATTGTTGATTTGACCTAACGCTGAACGAAAAATACAGTCCACTAAAATTGATGATCAAGTTGCTCGTCATTGCGTTAGCAACATTTTGGTCCTTTGAGCCGGAATAGTAGATGCTGCTGAAGTTGAACCTGCAAAAAGTAAAACAAGGCAATGACGAAGGTGAGCTCGCTATCGCCTCCGAAGAAGCAGGTGGCCGGCAAGAAGCGGTTGGCTAGGTGGCTGGAAGAGCTAAACCTATCGCTTGCAGAGTGAGCAGCAGTGCTGGTGATCGAGGAGCAACTTTTGATGTCAGAAGAGCGCTATCGTGAGATTGGAGCGCTTCAATTGGAATTTGAAGCGGCTCTTGACGATCATGACCAGATCATCGCGATGGAACGAGTGGTGGAAGTTTCGGCGAAGCTTCAAAGAAAGCAAAGCAAAAGCGCGAACTTTGATCAGTGAAGGCAAACCGTGGATGTGGCACCTGAGAGCACAAGACCGGTCGAAGTCGAGAGGAACGACCCACTACCGGAGTGTACTCTCCCGAAGTTCGATGGGGATGTCACTAAGTTTTGGGAGTTCGAAAGCAGTGTTTACCAGGAAACAGACCTAGCCCATGCAGCGAAGTCGACATATTTGCGTAGTTGTCTGACTAGTGAAGCTTTGGGAGCAATTGCGGGCTTGTCTGCAGCGAATGCCGACTACAAGGTAGGCGTTCAAAGTGTAACGGGCCGCTACCTCGAGCAGGCTCGTCCGCTTCTTCTGCGGGGTTATTGACGCGTTAATCGCTATTTGGCGACGGGCTGGTATTGACCCTTCCGTTCTGTCTTGCGCTTTCCTGATGGCATTGCGACAACAAAACAACAAGCAATGAGTATATACTTTATTAGACAATCGGAAACCAGGATCGACGACAATGTAAACACGAGCACGCTTCTGGCAACTTGCCAACACTGATGTAAACCACCACTACCGTACTCCTCCTCCGATCTTCATGTCTTATTTTTCATACGGTAGCTTTAGTTTTCTTCGTTTTCATTTTCTGCAGGAAAGATCTCATTAGCTCAGTCCGTGTCCACTGCCAAAGGATCAAGGAGCGCTTTAACAGACTAGCCATTGCGACCGCCCCACTGTTGCTCAGCTTCATCGGAATGGCCAGGAAAGAATGGGATGTGAAGGCCATCTACGAACGTATGCATCAGATCGTGGACGCGTCGGAAAAGACCTACGCACTTCAGAGTTGACAGCAGCAGACTGCTTGATTACGTTAACCAGAGGGTTGCTCCCGGACCAGAATGAGATCAAGTGGGACGAAATGACGAAGGAAAATGAGTCGGCTCATTCTGACTTGTTGAATTTCCTGCATTTCCTACGGAATCAGTCTCAACTGCTGGATGGGAATTGTCGTTCATTTCTGCTCATCAGCGACACTATGTCTTCCATGGCGCAACGGGAGCTTAGTCAACAGGTGAGGAGCGAGAAAACGACTGGAGGTTTCTTGCTAGATAACGGCCCCCACGCCTCAGTTGCAGACAGCTGCCCTATCTGCAAGGGCTCACACAAGGGGTCAGCTTGTCCTGAAGTGCTGAAGGTGAATAAGCGTCAACGACGGGTGTTGACAAGAAAGGCTGGATTGTGCTTCAGTTGTTTGGAGACGGGACATGAGGCAAAAAGGTTGTGGCCAGCGTGGAGGAAAGATGGAGAGAGGGAAGAGTGGTAACTCCCGGCCCCACCTTCCAGCGGGAAGTTTTCTGACTCACTGCAAGACAGGCATCAGAAGGAGGGTGAACGGCTCAGACCCGTAATGGTGAACCTCGCGTTGGTTGAGGAGTCAGGTGGGTCTCGGCTGCAGATTATCCGGGCTCTTGCTCATGGTGACGGAGGTAAGAAAATGGTTGTCAACTGCCTGTTTGTCACGGCAGCTCAGCGATCATTTATAAGGGAGGATGTGGCGCATGAGCTCGGTTTGAGGGGTGAGACACTCTCAATTGAGGGCATGGTTTTGGTGGTGAATGTCGCGAAGCTTAGAAGTCACGGCTTGTGAACTTCTGGCTGGACCCCTTGTCCGGAAAGCCCGAAGACAGGTAAAGGCACTCACCATGGTGAAGTTGTGTAACAACATCGCCCGGTCAAGCGTGACCACATCTACGCATGCCGGAGGAAGGAGTGCGCGTAATCGTTGAAGTCGACTACTTCATCTGCATGTTGGGCTCAACGATCGTACGAGGAGGTGATGATGATCCCGTGGCCGTTGAGACTTGCCTTGGGTAAGTGGTCTGCAATAGCGACCCTTACCGCCTCAGAGCCCATCAGTACCAGCTGACAACTTTGCCATCTTGGAGGACTCTTGTGGAGCACTCTGAACAGCAGTGATTATCCAGACTTGACAAGGCTTGTAAGAATTCTCGACCCTGGAGTCGGTCTATAAATGGTCCTCTGTGCATGAACACAGATATCTACTAGAAAATAAGCTGCAAGAAATTCGTGAGAAGATGATGGAGGCAGTCCGACCCTGACTGCTGTGGAGGACTCTGAACAGCAGTGATTATCCAGACTTGACAAGGCTTATAAAAATTCTCGACTCTGGAGTCGGTCTATAAATGGTCCTCTGTGCATGAACAGAGATATCTACTAGAGAATAACCTGCAAGAAATTTGTGAGAAGATGATGGAGGCAGTCCGACCCTGACTGCTGTGGAGGACTCTGAACAGCAGTGATTATCCAGACTTGACAAGGCTTGTAAGAGTTCTCGACTCTGGTGTCGGTCTATAAGTGGTCCTCTGTGTATGAACAGAGATATTGGTCCGCAGAAGTGGTAGCAGAAGCTCATGATATGATGGTGGAGACGTTGCAGCGAACCTGTGATTAATATAAATAAATATGAAGTACAGTTGTGTGCAATTGTGTCTTATTTCCGGATTGACGTCTTATCGCCAACTGCTGTTCTTGCATGCACTTGCTGAACGGCTGATCTTTTGTACAGCGGTCGAATCAACCGCTATAGAAAATTCTGTTTACTAATCCTGAGAGTCAGTATACTGTCTGCATTATGGTTTTGTTTTTTTTGAATGTTTATGTTGATCGCTTTTTGTTATGTTATGTGTAGAGAATGCAATGAAAGTTGTTATTAAAAGTATATATTTTGAAAGAAAAAAGTCTTCGTACGGAATTTTATTCAAGCATTTGATGAAAAATTATTATCACTGAATGAGATAATTGGAAAAGAAATGCTAGTATTAATTTGTACTTGTCGTCGATAGATAAATATGTAGTGAATTTTGATTCACGTTGAAATGTGCGTGTTGACTGGTATAGTTTGCAATGGAATGCAATATTCAGTTGTTGAGGTGTTGGAAGAGAAGTAGATGTTGAATGGGATCAATTTATTTTATGTATGATAGGTCAATAAATGGTTTTGTGCTAAGTTTCAAAATTCAAGAATGATCTCAATTTTCAAATCAAAAAGAAGAATTAATATATAAATACATAATTATTCATGGAATCTTTTTTAACGTTTTTTCATTTTTCATTTCATGCTTGAAATGCATTGATATCAAGAAAGCGTTTCTGTTTGTGTGGAAAAATACTATTATCCAGGTATTTTGAGGATTTAGTTCAATTGGTCAATTTGCATCAATTTTATTACAGTATTGAAATTTTAATAATTGGAGTTAATTTTTTGTTTCGAAAAAAATATTTTTCCGCGCCTTAAGTCTTGCGTATCGTATTTACAGTATTGTGTCATTGATGGTTGTGTCGACCTGTAGTCGTCGGTTGTACGTTGACGAAAGTGAAAGAAGAATAATTAAAATACAACAAGAGAAAAAATATTAATCAATGAATATTTATAATTTTTGAAACGTTTTTATGAGTTGATACATTTTTTTGTCACTGTCAATTGTGGTTGGTCATTTGATTCGTCCATTGGTGATTGATGGCAAAATGCTTTTTTGTCCATCATATTTTGAATTAATTTTTCAAACTTTGAAATGCGTAAGAATTTTTATTTCGTTTATTTCTTCAGTACTGTATAAGTGAAGAAATTTACCTGCTTGTAAAACTGTGCTTTTTGTTTATGAAAATGATGAATACGGTTGGTATGAATTTTTTTATATTATCAAAAAGATGTCAACAGTTTCAGCTCAATTGAATTATTATTATTATTATTATTATAGCATTACAAAAATGCAATCAACCATTTGATAAGTTTAATACGTAATAGTAATATTTGAAGGTTACTCTGCTTTGATCGAATGCAACAGGATTTGAAATAAAATGTATTGAAATTTCTATAAGTGAGTTTATTGAGTAAGCGATTATTTTAATTTTGCTTATGCAATTTTGAAATGCAGTCAAAGAAAGAATATAATAAAGTGGCTAATCTTTAAATGTAAATTTTTTCGCTTATAGCATATTGATTGCAAATTGTATTATTATTATTATTATTATTAACGAGATATTTCATAATGGAATGATATTTTTTTCAATAATAGTTGAGTAAATAATGCATGTGCAATTTTTTTTATTGATTGCCAAAATTTTTGATTCTGACCCTCCAAGCAAACGTGGCGTGAAAAAGTTGACCTGCTTAAGTTTTATAAGGAAATAAAAATATTTCAGTAATTTGCCATTATTATAAACTTTTTCAGTTCAATTAAGGTATGCTTGATCAATATTGAATGGGGAAAATTGGAATGAAAACTGAACCAGACTGACCTCGTGATTCTTATTTCTTTTTTAATATTAGATTATATTCAAAAAATGGGGAAAAAAGCTTCAAATGTTTTCACCACATAACGTATGCAAATTTATATTTCATTTTAAGATATGTAAAGTTGTCTATTTATTGAATTATCTTTATGTTATAGAGGAAGAATTGCAGATAATGTTTTTGTTATTATTTATCTGTTTGATTTATTGGTGCATTTTGATTTGGGCTTTATTTTTTTGTTTGTTTTTCATGAAATTAATTTTTAAGTTGCAGAAAAAGATTATTTTTGATTTCCATCAATAATAATTGTCAACAATTTTTTTCTTTTAAAAAAGAACAATTCCAAACAATTGAGAATATTTTAGATTTTTTGTTATATCAAAAAATTAACAATAATTCGTGTTCCGGATATTGTTTTTTTTTAAATTAATTTTTCTACTGATGAAAATTAGTTTAAATTTGAATGAGAAAGTGAAATATTTTTTTGATGACAATGTTTGTTTGTTTGTTTATTTGTTTGTTTGTTGATTTATTTTGCAATCTTCAAACATGAAGTGCTGAGATTGATTCACGCCGTGTTGTTCAATATTGTTGAGGTTGTGTTTTTGGTTTGGTTCCAAAATTGATTGGTCAGATTTCCAACAGCGTTGTTCACAACACGTCCAATTTGTTCACTTTCATCATGCATGCTCGGCTGCGTGGCTTTGATTAAGCATCATCATCCATCTTGCTTGCATTTCAATATACAGACGCCATTTTTCACGCCTCTTCAACACTGATTTCAACTATGCTATTTTGAACGGGAAGAATTTACATTTTTTCCATTTTTTAATATAATCTTTTACAGTATGCAAAAAATATTTTTTAATTTATTTTATATTTTTGGAAATAATTATTGAACATTTATGGAATAATGAATATCATGCATTTTTCTTTTCCTTTTAGAGTTTGTTTGTGCGTGTGTGTATGTGCGGTGTGTATGTCTGGGATTTTTGCTCATAGCTTTCTTTGAAAATTTATTTCAGCTTATTTTGTTTGTTTGTTTGATTTGTCGTTTTTGCCAAAGTAAGACATCAGATGTATTGCTCATCCATCAATAGTTTAAAGCGTATTAAAAATGAATTATGGCAACAAATAAAAATAAATGCAAATTGTCAAAATATGCAACAAGCTATTTTTCTGTTTGGTCATCATCACTAAGAAATAATAATAATGAGAGGTAGATCTGATGCTGATGATACTGATTGCAAATCAATTAATTAATTGAAAACTAATTAAAATGTTGTTGTTTTTTGGTCATATTTTCAGGAGGGATATTATTGAAATAATCGGATAGATTTTTACTATATTTAAATGAAGAATCAATCGAAAAAGTGATTGGAAAACAAATGTTGTATTTCAGAGATTGATTTTCGAGTTGAATTGATGCAATGTGAACTGCTAAAATTCAACGCAAACAAGTGCATGCAGAGTGTACAACGGGCACCAGTTTCACATCAAATTATTAAAATTAATTTTTACAAAAATTACTCCATCTGACTATGACGATCTTTGATGACAGACATGATAGAGTTTTTTTTTAATATCTTATAAAATATATTTTTTTCATTTCTTTGGACATAGTGATTGCAACATATTATGACAGAGCATAACAACGTGACGTTGTTTTATCATTTTTCTTATGCAAATCATTCTATTATCATTATATAATAAGGGAGAAGATAAATTGCATTTGGTGTGATCAATTGCAATCTAGCGCATGTGGAAAATGCAATTTTTAAATCTGAACTTTTTCTTTATCATATTTCATATTTATTCCATATCAACAAACGACAATGATCAATCATTTCACTAATTTAAAACAATAAGTGTTGTTTAATTTAAAAGTTAATTTTCAATATTATTATTATTATTATTATTAATTCAGAATTTACATTGACATTTTATTAATACGTTGATTTTGAACAAACATTTTTTTCTATAAGGATTAAATTTTATTTATTTTTCTCTTTTCCAATGTATTGTAATTTCATTTTTGCGTTTCAATTGTTTTCTTTTTCTTCTGAAAATAATTATCGAATTTTTCATGGAATAATTTTTCAATTGAACATGTGGAATTGTGAGATTTTTTTCTTCTTGTGAACTTGTTGGAGAAATGTATTTTTCAAAGAGTTGAAAATTGCTTGTGCGTAAAATTATTGAGATGCTTTATTTATTTGTGAACAAAACAAATAATCATACCTTCCAGAAGGACAATTTTTTTTCTTTCTTTCTTGAAATTGTAATTTGTGTGTGTGTGTGTGTGTGTGCATGGTGAGCGTGTGCGATTGATTTTTTATTCAGCTATAACAATCGTTTGTCAGCAAGTAAAAACTAGATCAACTTGTCTGTTTTTAAGTAAGTACATTTCAATTTGTAAAATTATTTATTATAAAATAATTTTTAAAAAAAACTATTTATTTATTTATTTATTTTTGCATCGCTGTTCAAACTACAGCTTCTGTTTGGTATTCAACTATTTTCAACTGAGCAAAAACATAATAACTTATTTATTATTAGTCGGTTTTGATTTCATATCTTCACGTGAACTTCGCCAATATATTCAATCCATTGCGTGCAATCTTGATTGCCAGTTCAGTATTGAATAAACAAATTTCGACGGAAATTTTTCAACTTACAGTAAGAATGATTATTAAGATTGGTTTTTTTATAATTTTACTCGAAATATAAATAATCGCGTATTTTGAGCGGGAAAACTTATTTTTTCAATGTTTATTTTTGAAATATTCATTTGTGTGACAGTCAACATTTGAATGCTTCATTTTCTTTTTCAAGCTTGCCCGAAACAATTGTTTCGTTTAGTTTGAAAAAAAGTTATTTCTTATCTTTTCAAATTTCACTCATCATTCCCGACCAATTGCGGCAGTGTTGAATAAAAAATAATAAATAAATAAATGAGCCAGTTATTGAGTTGTTAATTTGCATTTATTATTGCTAATTCTGCTTGCTTGAAGTGAAAATGTGAAATAATTATTGAACAGTATTTGAAGAAAAATTCTATAAATACTTATCAAACGGACCAACGACACAGGGTATTAAATTATGAACGTTTTAATGATTTCCAACTTAATAATAATAATAACGTCTCTGTGTCTGTGTATAAGCTTCGAGTTCAGTGAAGCGCGTCAGAATATCTAATGCATATTTTTTCTTCATCCTGACAGAAAGGCTATTTTGCAACGCAATGGACAAAAGCTTATTTGAGTGATCCGCAATTCAGCTATTAATACATCCACGCATGTATTATATCAACTTCAGAAAAGAGGGTGTGTTTTGTTTTGTATATAAATTATTTTGGTTAAAAAATTTAAATTTGAATTGAATTCAAATAATGACACAACAATTTTGAGTTTCATTTTTGAAAATTCCAAGTCAACATATTGATCGTCAATTAATTGTTTATCATTATCATTTTTACCAACAAATGGATTTTACCTTTTTGGTTGTGAAATTTGAAAAAATAATTTCAATATTTACCATGTGACCGATGACTGAAGCAACATGCGAAAATGTTCGTTCAACGAATGCATTTCTTATCATCAATCAAGAAGCCAATGAAAATAATGCTCGATCGCGCGTACACACACACTGCCGCTCACAGACGCATAAATAAAGCACATAAACATAGGCCACTTTTGAAAAGGATGCTTTTCACGAAAAGGATGTATAATAACTAAAAATTAGCATTGCATATGTGCATATTGCATTCTAGTTATGTTTCTTCACTTCATGCAGTTGCAAATTTGAATTTTAATACTTTTATCAAAGATATATGTCAAATTGCTACTTTAAACCACAAATAGCAGCCAGCACACCAGGCCTGGCCTGGCCTGATCAGGCTTGTCAGTTTGTTTTCGCTTTTTCATTTTCTGCTTGTTGACATACAAACAAGCTTGCTTGTCGACAGCCGTTTGTCTCTTTCTCTCTCTCTCTCTCTCTCTCTCTCTCTTTCCTCATTTCCCTGTTCAACGACAAGCTTTTTTTCTTTTTTACATTCGCTTGTATTGCATTTGCATCACCACATTCATTCTTTCATAATGGTTCGTGAAAAGCTTTTTTGTACTGACAAAAAATTTGGCGTGGAAAATTTGAAATATTCCATTTCTATATCACTTGTTGTTGTTGTTGTTTTTTATTTCTTCTTTCAGATTTACAGTGATGAAATAAACAAAATAAAATTACCAATAAACAACTTCATTTTGGTCATTTGATGTTTGTCATGGTCGACAGAGCCAGCGTCGACGATTTGACAATCAATCTTCGACAACAACTGATGGTCAATCAGTTCCAAACGGCCACCGGATGTAGCCATGATCAAGCTGAACAATTGCTGCTTTCTAGCCGTTGGCAGTTTCAGGTTGTACATTATATTTTGATGGGAAAATAACTTTTCTCAATTATTATCATCATTATTATTATTTTAAGCCAGCACTGAGTTTGTTTTTCGAAGAATACAATCCGTCGATGAATGCATCCAATTCTTCGTGTCCATCGGCTGCTGTCGATAAGGTATCCACAAATACGTATATTTGTTTTTTTTTTCAGTTTATTGAAAATCTTTTTGTTTTCTGTGAAATAAAAGAGAATCAATTTTTCCTCTTTAACAATATAATAGAAAATTACTGTAGATGATATTTATGATCAGGTTTGTTATGAGACTGGAAATTGCCCAATCTTATGGCAGCTTGTCAACAACGCTTTGCTGTTGAGAAACAATTTTTTTACAAGATAAATGAAACTTTTATTTTTTGATGAATTCATCACAAACAGCAGACGCAGTTGCAATTTCAACAAACGGGCTTATTGTGTTATCATGTTTTAACTCTTGTATACTGTATAGTCGAAAATTGAGACAACAACAAGAAATGTTCAATTATAAAATGCAACAAAAAGAAAATGTTTTTCTCGTTATTGTTGTGGTCGATGTATTAAAATTAAATATTGCTTTTCAATAGGTTTACATCTTTAACATGTTAACACTTGTTTGAATCTTCTTTTTTTTTATCTTTCTTTGATTGTGAAATTAATGAAATTGCCAAGTTCAAAGTTGGAATTTTATAATTAAATAGATTTAGTAGCATTTGTAGAAGAATCTTTTTCATTCAATTTCACTGACAGCATTCCCGTTGAACAAAAGAAAATAAAATGCAATAATTGTATAATTTTCTTTGAGAGGCAAGTTGTTCGTATTGCTTTTCATTTGCTTTTGATGAAGCTTTGAACAAAATTTTCAAATTTATCCGATACGAAAAATGGATATTTTAGATTAACTTGTGAATTTCGTTGAATGTTGAAAACAGTATGCACAAACTCATACATAGATAGATTGGCTTCATTTCAGCTGCACCACCGGTAACGGCCAGATTAATGAATATTTGTAAAAATTTAAATTTGTTTACAAATGAAAATTACATTAATTAATTGTATACAAATTCAATTTTTATTTCTTCAATTACTATATCAGTTTAACAATAAGATTGCATTCGTTAATTTGTTATTTTTTGAACAGTTTTTATGGTACAATTAGTTTGTTTTTTCATTTTGCAAATGTTATGTAGAAGAATGAAATGTGATGATTGGAAATTAAAATACAACAACAACAACAACAACAATAAATTGCAATGAATGGTACGATTTTCATTTTTTTTTCAATTGATTAAGTTCCAATTTGTGTAAGATTGTGGAGAAATAATTTTTTAAAAAGAAATTTTGATTGCGTGTAAATTTTTAAATTTCAGGCCTACGCACCTTGTAATACTCCTGTGACTCCGCCATCTTTGTCAGAAACGATGATGGCATTTCAAAAGTTGCATGCAATTGATGATTGGATGAGCCGGTCTCCTCCTCCTCCTTCAGTTTGTTTTGCATCTTCATCGCATTCATCCGGCTTTACTGCACTGACACCGACTTTTATCCAAAGCAGCGGTATGAGAAGCGCTAACAACGACCTTGGCTTTTCCTATGCTGGACAAGCTGTCACTGGCAACGATGATGGTGATGATGCTGGTGGTGGGGCTGGCAATACCTCTACTAAGTAATATCACTGGTTTTGTATCAACGACAATTTTATTCTTTTTTTTTCAAATTATCAACTTTATTTATTTTTTTTGTATATTATTTGAATAAATTAATGTATATAATTTGTTCGAATTAACTTTTTACTTCAATATTGATGTTGTTGATCAATTTTCAAAGTTTTTAGAAATATTGACTGCTGGACGCCGTCAGAGTTTGGATCAAACCTCAACATGCCTAACGAGAGCTCATTCAACGATGGGCAAAGTGAAACCGGTGCCGCCAAATTCGCGCAATTTCAATAATACTGAACTGAAAATGCAAATGCAAAAAAAATTTATTACTTTCATTTCAATTTTAAAAATCCAAACTCTGCACAATTTGATTTCTCTTTAAAAACACTTCCAGAATTGTTTTTTTTTTCGAACACACAACTTTTCTTTCGATAGACTAGAAGAACATTATTTATTTGTTTATTTTTGTTATCACCTTACAAGCAACAAATATGCTGAATTAGCGGTCTTTTTCTTACCCAATTATTTTCAAATGAATATAATAAAATTAAAAACAAAAGAAAGAAAACGATAATTGAAAAACAACTGATGAAATAAATAAACAACACCAGTACATCTGGAGAGAATTTTTTTAATTCATAATGTTAGTAATAATTGAATAATAACTTTTCAACCCTGTTCCAGTCGATTACGATAAGTGGCAGCTACAAGATTAGTAGTTTCCAAATATCTGTCTACACAATGATAAAGACATTTCTGCTGAGAGCCTTCCAAAGTTTTGCCGGGTTTTTTGATGCAAGCTTTCAAGCATTTTTCCGAAATCGACTGCAACAGTTCTTGCACATTAGCCAACGCCATTTGCTGTCGAACTCGTTGGATCACCTCTTCTCGTTGACTTGATGTCATATTTGTTAAATCCACCTCATCCTCCATGGAAAACTGTTAAAATTTCTGAAATGTGTATGTGAAAAATAAATTTTTTTTTTTGTTCTTCAGTAATAATAAATTTGACACGCTCGATAAGCAACAATTTTGCCACGTGAAAACAAGAATAAAAAACTTTTATAAATTGATGCGAATAAATAAATTACTATTAGAATAGAAGAAAAACAATTTACTTACGATTTACTACAGTTTGCAAATAAAGAAATTCAAGTGCAAAAAATTTTGTACTTTTAACAAAACGAAAAGTTGCAAAACCTCGAGGCAACAATATCATGTAAATAGAATAAAAGACTCCACAAATAATTCTATCAATTGCAAATATGATTAAAAGTTTTGAATTTTGAAATATTTTTTCTTGTGGTAAAAGTTTATAAATATTTAAAAGAAATTTTTCAAATATAATTGTAAAATGGAATTTGACTTGATTGTTGCAAATTTATTAACATTTTAAAAAAAATTATTTTTCAACCAATATTTTACAGTATATGCAGAGCTTAGAAAAAAAAACAATGAGAGACATTTGAAATATAAATAGCAAAAAGTATATATTTTTATTTTTTTTAATTCAAATTTTACCATAATAATTGAAATAATGAGAATGCTAGATTGGTGAGAGTGGGAATGAAATTTTACAATTGCAGAATGTTGTTGAAAAGTTATTTTGCAAAAAGAAAAACCGTCAAGAGTAAATGAAATTGTTCTGACGAAATCTGCAATCTAAATATAAATTCTTACGGTATGTAAGATTGGTTCTCCATTTTAATAAAGCATCAACTAGTGACAAGCTGCCGTTGTGAGAATTTGACGTCAATTCTGCCGCCGTTGCACATCGTGCATGTGCACAAATGTTGTACAAGTGAGCGGATTGTTTGTTTGTTTGTTTGTTTTGATTTTTGTTTTGTTGAAAAAATTTCCATTTTTCAAATTAAACCCATGATTTTTGAAAACAGAGATTAAAAAAAAAATTTTTTTCAATTGAAAATGAATATCAACTTTTTCATTTGCTTGCATCTGTAGTGATCGTGGCAATTTGTGATTGTCGTGGTGGAGGAATTTTTATTTTCAAAAATTAATTTCACGTACTCTACCGTGTGCAAGGTTGATCGTAGCGCCTGTTTTGAATTTCACATAGCATTTGGTGATGACACCAACCGACTCGTCGTCAGCAATTGATTCAAACTATCAATTTGCAAATGAAAAATCCAATCACGAACGGTAAGTTTGTGTAATGCAAAAAATGCATAATTGTTAATATTTTTAAATATAATAATATTTGAATAATTGGTGTTGAAATTGAGATATTTGGAAGAGTTTCGAGTCGATCCTTGCGCTCTGTTCAAACAGCACACCTGCCAACAGCACCGGCCTTACACTTGTTTCTATTGGCATTTTGCCAACCAGAGACGTCGACGCTGTTCACTGCTTACAGACGGCACGTTCAACTACAGCTCTGAAGAATATTGTTCAAAATACGACGAAAGTACCGGAACTTGTCCAGACGACGACCAGTGAGTGATTGTTAATTGACAAAAAAAACCAATAATAATTTTTTTTAATTTGCATAAATTATACAACATAAAATAAGGGAACATAACATGTGATGAATTGCTTTATCCAGCTGCCCGTATTTGCATCGAGTTTATGGTGACGTGGAGAGAAAATACCACTTGAGATATTACAAGACGACGTTGTGCGTATACGTTACCGATTCCAAAGGGAAGTGTACAAAAAATGGTATCCACTGTCCGCACGCCCACGGTTTGGACGATATTCGACAGCCGGTGTACGATAGTCGGGAAGAAGAAGTTCAGGTTGAATTGTTTTTTATTTTTCTTTAATTTTCAATATAAATTGTTTGTTGTATGGTTTAGAAATGAAAAATAAAACAGTTTTTCAAGTGAATGAATTTATTATTTATTTTACTGATGTTGTTTAATCGTATGCTTTTGAGAAAGCTTAGCTTGTTGGTCTGTCTGTGCACAGATGTAGACAAGAAGAAAGAAAAAGAGTTCAGCAGTGTGAAATGAATTTTCATTGTTTTTCATACTTGCTTGCATGTTGTGATTTATGATTTTTTTTCATGTTTTCAACGTTTCACTCATTCTTTTTTGTTGCCTGTTTTCATTTTATTGATTTCTTCTTACCAAATCATCATCATCATCATCATCATCAACAATAATCTTCTTCATCCAACCAACGTGTTGTTTTTCACAATTCCATTATTCAAATTAATATTTGTTTACAAACAAAAAACAACCCTACATTTCTGCAATAATTTCATTATTTTAATATTGATTATTTTTCAGTTTGGAACAAATGTTGACAAAGTGATGGATTTGTCGTTGGAAAATCGTGATCGTCTGAGCTTCGTGATCGAAGATCATGCTTGGGATAGTGAACAATTTGTACTGTCTTATTACAAGACCGAGATGTGCCAGAAGCCGCCTAGGCTTTGTCGCCAAGGCTACGCTTGTCCGTATTACCACAACAGCAAGGACCGGCGCCGTTCGCCGACGGTCCACAAATACCGTAGCACGGCATGTCCGGCGGTCAAGCACGGCGACGAATGGTCAACGCCTGAAAGTTGCGATTCCGCCGACTTGTGCATCTATTGTCACACAAGAACAGAGCAGCAATTTCATCCGGAGGTGGTTTTGTTATTTTTGTTTGTTTGTTTATTTCAAAACAACAATTTCAGATTTATAAATCCAACAAGTGCAACGACATGATTCAACACGGCTATTGTCCTCGAGGTTCTTTTTGCGCTTTTGCGCACACAGAAGGTAATCAAATCAAATCAAATCAATCAATCAATTGATACGCGCTATTTGTTTGTTTGTTTGTTTGTTTGTTTGCACATCAGTTTACGCATGAAATGTCACTTTCAAAATGGCATCATTGTAATTTTATTTATTTGTTGTATTATTTAATTTTGAATTTGCACTTGCATGTATAGTTAGTTAGTTGATAAATTTTTATTCAATTGCAGGCAAATCATAATCAATGAGAAAATCAATTACAGTAGTGATTATTGTTTTTGTTTGTTTTTGTTATCGATTATAGTTAATTTCTTGTTTTGCCATCAGTTGTCATCGTGGTCAATCGATGATAAAATTACTGTAGTTTTATGTTTTGTAGAAAACGTTAAGAATTAGTTATAAACAGGATAAGAATAAAATTGTAATTGTAAAAGTACAAAATGAAAATAATTTCAAAATTGATCAATTTTTTTTTCAAAATTCATATTTACAACAACAACAACAACAATAATAATAAAAGAATAGAGAAAAATTGATCGTCGTCACGGGCCGTTGAAAATTGTCAGCCCACAATTACAGTAGTAGAACAAGAACAGCTTTTTACAATGGTGCAGAGTGAAAATAGACGACCAACGTGATCACAGAAGAGACAAGCAGGCAGGCAGGCAGGCAGATAGACAGACAGATAGATAGATAGATGGATGGATAGATGGATGGATGCAGAACAGCAAGTATTATAGCAAGTAGCAACAAGCTTTATAGCTAGCTAGCTAGCTAGCTAGCTGTGTGTCTTCATTGTTGCCAATCAGCAACAGCAGCAGCAAGTTTGGCAG
This sequence comes from Trichinella pseudospiralis, assembly GCA_001447645.1. NCBI lineage: Eukaryota > Metazoa > Nematoda > Enoplea > Trichinellida > Trichinellidae > Trichinella > Trichinella pseudospiralis. Next base: position 61,471 of record JYDV01000128.1, on the reverse strand, counting down.
CTATCGTAGTTTTCAATAGTTTAGTTATTAAAGAGTAGCAGCAGTAGTGGTAAAGTATTCATATAAATAATAGGCTGCGCTTGGTGGCCAGAAGAGAAAGAGAGAGAGAGAGAGAAAAGTCACTATCAGTCAATCAGTTTGTCTGTTGGCTAGTCGGTCGGTTGGTTGGTTGAAGAAGCAAGCTACTATCCGCTTTTATTACTGTCATCTCTATTTATTTATTTATTTATTTATTTGTTTGTTTGTTTATTTATTTTCACAATTGACGACTACGATCAAGTCATACTTCTTCTTTTTTATTTTCACTTTTAAATAGATCAATATTGCTTTGATCAATCAATCAATCAATCAATCAATCTACCTATCTATCTATCTATCTATCTATCATCCAATCATTAATGTTAAAAGAGAAAGAAAATTTTCACTTTCATTTCTGCTCCAATATTTGCATATCGATGAAGAAATAACTGCTAAATTTGTCACTTCTACTTTCACATATTTTCATATTTTATATTTTTAAAAAAAATTTTCTGATCTTGTGATCTAGTTTAAATTCACATTTCTACTTTTGATTAAAAAAAAAAGTTCACATGCGCTCATCATCACTGCTTGTTGCATTTTTTTTCTTTGCTACATTTTGTAAACAACAGCAATGTTTATTTATTTATTTATTTATTTTTCATTTTATTCCAAAATATATCTTCTGCAGGCGAAATTTGCACACTGCGCACCGCCAGCAGCAGCAACAGCAACAACAATAACAACGGCAGCAGCAGTGGCTGCAGCAAGAGAAGACACAGCAACAGTGTGAACAATAGCAGCAACAGCAGCACCGGTTCAACCGATTGCATCATCATGAATAATAGCAGTCGTAAAGGAAATGCAGATTTCGGTATGAAAAATCAAATGACCACCACTTCCAGTGGTCGTCAACCGCCGGTTGCCACTTTGGAAATTGAATCCCAAACTCGAATGAACACCAATTCACCGCCGACTTATTCAGTAAATGTTTATCATTATTATTTTAATTTTATTTGCTTATTATTTTATTATTATTATTATTTTAAAAATTCACTTTCCTCAAACTCTCTCTCTCTCTTTCGTCGAACGGGTTGTTTTTCATCGAATAATTTTCCTTCATTCTTTTTTGTTTACTTATACGGTGACAGTATATTGAAAATGAAGTTTCAATTCAATTGTTTTTTCTATTGTTGAACATTTGTTGTGAAATCAATTTCTCTTTTATTGGTGTAAAAAATTTAATTTCAATTTTCACTTCAGGCTGTACTGATGCAACGTCGCAACACAATGCCTACCACCAGGCCGGTACGGCGAAGGCAAAATTGTACCAATGCTGTCGCGTTTAGTTATCCCAAAGCTCCAGGTTTTGAACGTGACATGCAATCGGTAAGTTTTGTAGTTGAATTTTGAGCATATTAAAAATTTATTATTATTATTATTATTATTATTGTTGTTGTTGTTGTTGAAGCCTTATCGTGAACGTGCATGCAGCGGTGGTGGTCTAGGTGGTGAAATGGTAATTGTTGGCAAATGCAAGCAACCTTTGCAAGGACTTTCAGAAGATGTTTCACAAGAGGTGGAGAGTTTTCAAAGTATACGGGCGAGTACGGAAATTTTGCCCAGGGCAGCATCTTTGTCGTCGTCGGCGGCAGCAGCGGTGGCAAATAATCAATATGAACACATGGAAAATTTGGATGCTCTGTTAGGTTGGTAAAAATTGAAAATTTATTAATTTGTGATGGATGAAAAATATTTCCAATATTTAATGTTGTGCATTATCAATTTGAGGTAGTTTGGCGGAAGAATTGAATTTGAACAACGATAGTTTGCCGACAATCAATGAAAATGAAGAACGAAACATTGCCGATGCGTTGACGTTGCCGTTCAGCAATGCTTATGCTTCTTCGGGCTTTTATTCAAATTATCATCCGGTGTCGCAGGTTTACGGTAGTAATGCTGGTGCTGCCGGTGGAGATTGGTGGACCCAGAATGGCATTTGGTATTCGGACGGTACATTAAGCAGCAGCAGCAGCAACATCAATTCAGTGTCGTTCAATCCGTCGCCTCCGGTCAGTATTGTCGCTTGCAGATTCAGCAGTGATTTTGGTCGAACGTTCATGTCCACCGGCAGTCCACATTCGTCGGGCAGTTTATCCGCTGGCAATAGTCACGCATTCAGCTATCCGGATAATAATTTTTCGGTTCATCTTTTTTCTTCTTTTGTTCAATTTAATTTTAATTTTAATTTTAATCTTCTTCTTCTTTTCATATAATAGGCAAAAACGACACCAGACTCGTCGTTCAATCTTTTTGGACAAAACTCTTCTTACAATGATGGGATAAAATTGTTTCCACCTCTTAGTCCAAGTATGAAAAGGAATTTTTTTTTTCTTAATTTATAAAAAAAAAAGTAATAAATTTTTCATTCAAGCTGTTCACGAGATACCTAGACTGCAACGTTTGGACAATCATGTACAACAGCAACAGTATTGCGGTGATGTGCTTCGATTTGGAAACGTTGATTTGGACGAATGCTTGTTACGAACAGCTAACGTAAAAAAAGAAAGATACTATTTTGATTTAATTAAATTTTCAATTTAAAAAAAAATAAATATATGTATACACTTCAGTCTTGTGCAGCTTGGAAGCATGAAGCAGAAGAACAGCGTCGTCGAGCAGAAATAGCAGAACAAGAAAAACTTATGGCAATCAAAGAGAGGGATAATGTAAAAAAAAATTCTAAATTTCACATGATTGATGATTATGATTTATACTTATAAAAATATTTAATCGTATTAATTTTTTTTTCTTGTTTCAGGCACTCAGTCAGTTGGCTAGCATGCAACTGGAGATGCAGATGTTGTGTTCGAAGAGAGCTGCGGCGACGTTGAATCCAGAAGTGTTGAATGCTTGTCAATTGGAACAAATGCGAAATAATCTTCAATTGCAGTTGAATAAAGTCAATCAAGTAAGTTTGATTAGAAAATTTTGTATGCAGAAATAAAAATATAATATATTTATATTCTTCCTCTCTTCTTCTTTATTATATAATAATTAATTTTCAAATCAATATTAATAAAAATGCAATGTGTTGTAATGTATACTTTTTTGAATCTATATAATTTACAATTTGTGTGTGTGTGTGTGTGTATTGGTGATAATTTGCATTTGTTTTTTTTGTTTCAAGCAGTTACAGCTAAACGGTGGTCCAATGTGTGCACGATGTGGACGACATGTGAATAATTCCGTTCCATCTGTCAACTGCCCAGTATGTTCTCCTAGTTGTAAAACTGGATCTAATTCATCAGCTGTTATGACTTGAAATATATTACTATTACTATTATTATTATTATTATTATTACCATTATTATTATTATTATTACCATTATTATTATTATTATTATTATCATTATCATTATCATCATCATTATCATGAATTCTGTCTTTGTTATTAGATGCGATGATTTTACTTTGTTTGCTTTTGATAAATATCATTTTAAATAGGCATTAATTTGCAAAATTTTCTTTTACTTTTGCTTTAAGATCATATTTTGCATAATATTTTCAATTATGCATTTCAATTGTTTGTTGAAAGACATACACTTGTTTGTGTGTGTATATACCATAACCGTCATGAACCCTGTTTTTTTTACTGTAAAACTTGCATGCTTGCTTGTTTTTATCTATTGTTTTGCTTTTTATACAATATATGTAGTGCTTAAATTGCATATGGATTGCGTGATAATGACTGATGATGATGGTTTTCCTCATTATTATTATTTTTTTCCTTTTAAAATTACACTTTACAAGTGTGTTATCGTTTTGCAATTTGTTAAACAAGAACAGTTTGAAAGTGTTCTCATTTATTCTTCTAGCTGTATATTATTATTATTATTATTATTATTATTATTATTATTATTATTATTATTGTTTTTCTTATTTTCAATTTCCCAGTGCAGACAACAGACAAACAAACAAACAAACAAACAAACAAACAGCTCTTGTGTTGTCCTTTTTTCTCATTTACGCTCTCGCTTCACACGCACAGACATGCATGTGTGTGTCCGGTGGTTGTTTGTTTGTTTTTTCAGTCACCGGTGAGAAAGAAGAAAAATGTTTTGTGAAAAATTTAAATTTTTCCACTATCTGCCGCCGGTGCTTGTAGTAGTTGAAAAAGAGGAGGAGGGCGTTGGCTGTTGTATTCTGCAAAATAAAAAAAATGTTGTTCGCAAAAGTTGTTTTTTTTTGCACGTTTGCATATGCAAAAAATTTTTTTTTGAATAATATAGTAAACAACAACAATTTGGTTTTTTTTCTGTTTTGTATTGATACTTTTTATTTTTCAAATATGATCATACATCCAGCTGTGTAAGACAAGTTGCAATTTCTGTTTTTTTTTTCTCTTTTCACACACATAAATTGTTCGAAAAAGAAAAGATTCTGAAAACTGCGTACGAAGAAAGATACGAACAGAATATGAATATTTTTTTAATTGAATAAAAATAAAAATAATAATAATAATAAATATGTAATAGCCAAAAGATTCCAAACACAAACAAAAGATGCAAAACAAATATGAAAAATGAAAACAAATTACATCAATCAATCAGTGAATCGACTAATTTTCACGGTTGTTCAGTTGCTACGCGTTCGTGTAAAATAGTAATAAACTTTAAAATGAAAATACAGTGGAACTCGATTATAGTAGCAATGGGCTTGAAGGACAGAGAATTCAATCGTCATAATCGAGTTTGCATACATTTTATACTTAGTATATTGATAAATTTATGATTAAGTTTATTTCTATCGCAACAGCCCAGACATCGTTATAACCGAGTTAGTTCTACTGTATTTAACAAAAAGCAAATCTATGCTTATTTCATATGAATAATTTGCTTGTGATAAATAAAATTTCAACTATACCTATTCTCATACTATATTCTTTTGCATAATATGCGTAGGTTTTTTTTCTGTTCAAAATTTTAACATCATTTGAAGTGCAGTAAAAAATGAATGAAATTGTTCGTTTAAAAAATGAACAAATAAACAAGCAAAACAAGCCATCTTGGGCATTAAACGTAGTGCAGTGCAAAAAATATGCATATATATATATATATATATAAGAACGGACGACCAGTCGTCGAAAATTTTTGCCAAAGAAACAAATTATAAAAAATATTACTGTACAAATAATAGTGAATAAAAGCGCAAATGAACAATTTCAATTAAAAAGAAAAAACTAACTAACTAACTAACTAACTATATAAAACATGGAAGAACAAAATAATCATGTAATGTTTCTTCATCACTGAGTGCAAGCTTGACCAATTGGAGGAAATTCCAGAACATCATCAAGACGCATATCACGTGTCTGACGATGACCAGCCGCTTCTTCTAATAACAAAATTAATCAATTAATTAAATTTATATGTAGTGAATATGTGTGTGGTGGAAAGTCAGAAAATGAAAGTTAACATGAAAAAAATGTGCACTTTTCATACTTCTTGCTATTGTTGAATGCATCATAACAAAAGAAAAAAAAACAGGCAAGCAACACATATCTAAGAAGATCATGTGCTATGTTATGTTGTGATTGATGTTGTTATAAGAGAGAGTATATTGAAAGTTGCAACGAAGCAAACAAGAAAGAAAACAAAAACAAAGCTAAGTGGTTGAAAGCAAAAAGTAAAAATAAAAAAATAACATGCATAAAACAAGCAAAGAAAAAAATATTATTAATAATAATGGGAAATAATAATTAAACAATGGTGATGAACAAAAGAAAACAATTGAGATGACATTACAGACGTCCAGTGCACCAGTTGGTGACGTGCTACATTCAGTCGACTCAGCGACAATACCGTGATAGCGGGATGTAACTTCACCGGTGGAAAAATTGCGCGGTTTTGTAGTGGTGATCAACGTAGCCGTCGACGTTCCGGGTATCTCGCCACGAGACAATCTTCTCGACGATTGAAGCAGCCTAAGCATGATTAAAAATATTGTTGGATTGTATATTAATATATATATATATATATATATATATGTATTGTATATTTGTAAAATATACCGATGCTGTTTCTGTAGAACACATTCTCCACCTTCTTGTCGATTGAAGTTGTATATGTACATGTAGCCGTCAGTAGAAGCAACAACCAATCGTGGCATTGTTTTCATTCTGAAAAAGATCAATTTCAAAATAAAAACATTCGAACACATTAAAAGACAATATGAAAATATTTTTTTCAAAAAAATAATAAATAAATAAATATATATATACGTCATTATTGCGCATATGCTTTTGCAACCAGCTCGAGGTAAACGTGCCGTTGCAAAAGCTCGTTCTTGTTGCAAAATATCCGATACTTGGGATGGCAAATAGTTGGCCGCTGTTCGACTGACAAACGATACCCAATCTTGTACAGTATTCAAAGATTCCGACTCATTTTGACTTGATCAATAAGAATAATTGAAATTAGATATCTTTCTAAATAAAATAAAATTTGCTACAAATACCTAGGCGGTGATGGTTCCAATTTGAAAATGTGAATCGTTTCTGTATTGCTAGTACAAGCCAAAAATGCCGAATCCATACTAAATGCCAGAGAATAAATCGATGCACATCTAAATATTAACAAAAAAAAAAAGAAAAAATTAACAAAAAAAAGAATATATATTATAAGCAACCAAAGTACCGTTTTATTCCCCTTCGAAATTCAAAAAGTCTTTGCCCTCCGGGAATGGCAAACACTCGAATTACCGTTCCCTGAAAAAAAAATAATTATTCAAATTTATTAAAATATTGAAAAAATAATTTCAATAAAAAAAAACCTTTTCCGATGCTGAAGCTAGAAGCGTTCCTTCAGCGTTGAACTTCAACGCGTTCAATGGACCATTGTGAGCAGGAATAACTGACAATCCTTGCTAAAAATTATAAAATAAATTGATTGAAATTAAACAATTTCATCCAGTACAATAAAGTTAAAATCATACCAAAGTAGCAGCATCAAATAAGTGCACCTCGCCTGAGTTGGTCGAGCCAGGATAAGCAACAAAGCTGACGTCGGCCGGTGTTAGATCGCACAGACCGCTCGGATTGGACGGAGTGTCCCGAATTGTATGCAGCACTTTCATATCTCGTATGTTGTGCACAAATATGCTGTCCTCCAGACAAACAATCAAGCGCTAAGAAAAAAAATCAAATAATTGTTTTTTTTTAAATAATCATAAATAATAATTATAAAATCATAAAAGTTAATATACAGTAAGAAATAATATATAAAATATCGTCGTTTGAACAAGCTTTCACGTGCGTTTGGCAAAGCAAACAGGATTCGATCCGAATGGTCGCTTTTCATAAAATTGGGCTTCGTGTTTGAACAATCATTACAACAACGCTGACACAAATTTCAAATAGTAGGTAGCAATAGTAATAGTACAAACAACATTATAAACATTAATTTCAGCTTAATTGAAACTTCATCGCCTGACCAACTCTTCAATGCTCTACGGCTGAGAACTGAATCAAACCCATTCAAAAGTGTCAATCATTAAAATTGCTAACAAGCCGTTGATTTTGCCTTTGCAATTCAAAGAACAATTTTCAAATCACACAATACTATCAAATTGCCTTTGGAAATAAATTTCCATTTTTTTTCTTATTTATTTATATACAATTAAATATGTACTGAATTTTGGTTGTTGTTTTTTTTTTTTGTAATTTTGATATATTGTTCAGAAAATGAACAACAACAGCAACTGTGAAGCGATCATTCAATGTCGAAGAGAAATAATCAATAATGACCACTGAATAAAGCGGCTAGCAGATGCTGATGAAACAAAGACATACGCATACAATACAAAAGTTATCGAATATGAATAAAACCACAATCTGCAAACATTTGAGATAGCCTAAATAATATAAAATTTCCACAAATAAAATTTAAAAATATTTGAAATTGAAAAACAATTTTATTACTTTCCTAATAATTTGTTTAAAAAAAAAAGACAAGCAAATTAAAAAATGGGAAATTATCACTTATTAATGTGAAAAATAAAATATCAGTCTTTTGACTGAGGTCAGCTGCCTTGACCCGCAGAACAATAAAACTATCACATGCATGTTCATTATTATTACATATCACTTTTCCTCCCACCACCACCACTACATAACAAGCAAGATGACCTTTGTTGAAAAAAAAAAAGTATATCAAATAGAATCACAAATGATACATTAAAAAAAAGGAAAAATATAATTATGCATAATAAATAAAATTTATGATAATTGTAAATTTTTTAAGTGAATCATCATCACAGGAAAATGGAAAAGATTGAAAGAAATATTTTATTATGGAAAATGCTATAATAATAATAATAATAATAATATTCGTGCATTTTCATTCTATTTTCACACCAACAACTGATTTGTTTGTTTATTTAGCAGCAACTTCCAACTAGCAAAAGTTTAAGCGCAGCAGCACAACTTGATCACACTCGTGACGCAAAGTAAAGAATGAGTTCTATTAGCTTTAGCTTCTTGACTAACCAACTTTTTATCAATTGCACAACATCCATCTCCTGCTCATTACAATACATGCAATATTTTATTATTTCAAATTACAAGTGTTGATCTTTTTTCAAAAATTTAAATAAAATCATACAACACGAAATATGAGTAACTGTGTCAAAGAGAACATGACGATGATGATTCAGGATGAAGATCAATATTTTCTATGAAAGCGCCAATGCATTTATGATCGATAAAAATTTGACGACAATAATGCCGCAATTGAAGAAAATTAAAAGCAATATAACAATTCAGAACTGGAATTAGCATTGAAAATTTTGAAAACAAATTAAAGTTTTGCACATTGGAACGTTTTTGAGATTTTTCTACCATTAATCCCCATTTGCATGACGGAAACGTTCTCTTGTCAAATTTATTAAACCGTGCAAGAAGAAATATATTAATAGGCCCGCGCTGTTACTATTTTTGCTATATGCTTACTACTCACCAATCGATTCAGTCGAATTGCTAAAATGCTGTTCGCGTAATTTTGAGTGCAAATCTCTTGCTTTTTTAAAAAATGACATATTTCCAACTTTCTTGGAGCACTGAGAGAAACTGAAGTGACCAAACTGCTCGAGAAAAGACGCTCAATAATGCAAACGTCACTGTTGTCTAAAATTTATTTATTACAAAAACATTTTTCTTAATAATAATTTATAATTTACCTGTATTTTCCAAAAGTAAATCTAATTCATCCACTTGACCAAGAGTGTACAGTCTATACCCGTTCGATGTTCCAACAGCCAGAGAACTGCAATTAACAAAATGGAATATGAATATCGAAATATTCTTAATCACTAAGTCGAGAGAGCTCTTACGTAGCGTCCTGATTAAATGCTAACGTCAAAATTTCTTCATTGCTCACAGACATACGGAACTTCTGAAACAAACAACCAAAACTCATTAAAACTTCCACCAACTTTCCAGCTTCAAATGCTCAACTTTACACACTGTTCAGTGGTAATTTTATTTATTTTAACATGTCACAAATCAGGTATTGTTTACTTTACAAAAAAACAAAGTTTTTCATTGAAAAAAATTGCAACGCGTTGTGAAATTGTTGAAAGCAAAAATTCTGAACATAACAAACACATGGACGCGAGCAGGTAAACAAGTTGGCCGACCGATGGCGATTCAACAACAATAGTATACAGTAATATTGATAATTAGGTAAACACATGAGTTGATGGCTATTTTTACACGATTGTTAGAAATATTAATTAAAAAAAAACATCGACCATACGATTAAAGAATATTAAACTTTGATGAACAACACAAGTAACTGTAACAAAAAATATTATGATTTTGTTTTTTTCTATTATTTCTTCTTGACAAATGGCTGTTGTCAACTGCTAGACTGAAATGATAAATACTGCTAAAATATATATATATATATATATGTTAACATTATATTCTAACGTGAAGATTGGTTGATATAAAATCATACAGCCTTTACTTTTGTCGAATGCATTTATGCAACACTTCTAAAGTTGGCAACCTTAGCGATTCTTTGAAGTTTTAAGGAACTTAATAAAATTACACAAATAGATGTTAATTAGCCGCTAAAACAACTGGTTCTATACATTTGAAAAAGCAATAATAAAAAATAAACAGTGAAAATATATTAATCTCTTCGTATACCTGAATGCTTTTCTTCAGTTACTAATTCCGTAGCTGATGTTCGCGCATGCTGTGTCACTGCATTTAATTAATCACAACAAAGAGCTTATTAACATGTTTGGATGAACGCATATACACTATCAATTGTGCTTTATACTAAGTTCTACGGCAAATATTATTCACATATTCGTTACGTTTGTGTAAAGAATTAAACGCTAGGTCGCGAGATTACAACTCTTTGCTTCCGCACATAATTTAATTACCAATCACTTTTCGAGTTACATTCGTACGTCCTTCAATAAATATAATTACACAAGAGAATGAGTAAGCAGATTAATTTGCCCAGCAGATCACATTTCAAAGTTTACATGCAATTTGTAAATTTTCTCCCGTAAATGATCAAATTGCAAAATGACAGTCCTGTTGAATGCAAAAAATATTTACATTTTTGAAAAATTATTGTAGAAATAAAACCCACGTTCTCAAAAATATTATAGTATTGTGCACATTTGTATGGCATAAAATCAATTTACAGTATTTCAACTTCAATGACGTTTGTGTTCAAAATGTTTTGTTTTTTTGTACTTTTTATAACATCGATGCAAATTCATCTTTATATTTTTCTGCAAAAATTTAATCTTATTGTTCACAGATAGATTTTAAATTTAGGTGTTTAGATCCAGAGAATTTTTGTTGTTCAATTGATGGTAATAAGAAAAAATTAGAAATTTAATTTGCAATTGAAATTAATTTAATGATATTTTTTGCTTTCAAACGTCAGGATTTTGCATTAGTTGTTGTTTAAAATGTTTGTTTATTTGACGTTAAATATTTGTACATTTGTGAAACAGAAAATTGTCTTTCAATTTATTTCATTTTAACTATTTTTATTCTATTTCTATTCTTTTATTCTATTAGTCTATTTAAAATTTTCAATTTCTGATTTAATAAAAACCTGAGGCAATTTTGTGACAGTTTATTTTTTCTACAACTTCTAAGTTAAAATGTAGTTGGAAAAGTATATTGTCGCATTTTATTATTTTTTTTATCTCAGGACGTAGCAAAAGAATAGTGAAATCTATTATTTTATAATACAATACATAATCTATTACAATTACAGATCTATTTTTGGTATATTTTTTTCAAGAAATTTTTGAAATTAAAAATGTTAGCTTAACTTATGTTTTAATTGAATTAATTCCAATAATTTTGCAGCTTGCATCTTTTGTACTTCCTCTGTGATTTAACTTTACTTTTTCCTCAGAAAAATAAAAGAAACAGGTACTATCATTTTGGATGTCTGAAAAATTTATTTAATTAGACAAGAAAACAATAAATTTTGTAATTTATGAAATTCAAGTGTCCAAGTGTTTACAATATATGAATTAAAAAAATTTTTTAAAGATAATACAACGAGGTGCATGATGAATTCAGCTTAATACTGCAGTCAAACCAGCTTCGCAGGCTTGTTTGTCAGATTTCAAAGCTTCACATTTGTGATTCATTGTTTCCAAATAACTTTTTTCTACTTGCTTATATTCTGGTTCAAGGCCAAAGCATTTGCTGTAGCTGTCCACAAGATATTTCACCACTTGATTTGTTTCGTCAGTAGCACAAGTGCATGCTGTTTCGTGTAAATTTACAATAAATTTTCGGCATGGTTCTCGAGTTCTAAAATCAACTACTAATCAATTAAACAAATAGGGATAAATAAGCATATTAATAAAAAAAATATTAATTACTCTTTGAAGCAAGTCACACCGACGGCGCACAATTCTTTGAAAAGCTTCTCTCCACTGAGTATTTTGTCAAAAGGAGATTTTTTATTTTCATTAAAAAGTTTTGTCAAGCATTTTTCAACAACATCATGCTTATCAGCGGGACAAACTTGAGGATTTCTTAGCAATTTTAAAACGTACTTTGCTACATCGTGAAGAATAAATTCATTTCTAAATAATACTTTTCCATGTTAAATTAAATAAAGCAATTTTGATTTATTTTTTATACTAATAATCAAAACTTTAAGCAAAAAGAAATTATATAATTGATAAACTTTGCAACACTTCTGAAACAAAAAGAAAATTAATTTTCAATTGAATCTTACATGTGCATAAAAAGTTACATAGAAACAGAAGATACTGCAAATGCAATACAACAGTGTATGCAAATTTATTTAAAAAAAATATATTTTGAAAACTTACTCGTCAAAATCTTTTTCAGCTTTGGCCATGTAGTCTATTTTTGAAGGAAGTCCATTTTCTATGGGAAATTTGAAATTTGGCAACGTTTTCTGAATGCACTGTTCTACAATAGCATTTGCCTTTTCAAAATGGCTGTCCATGCAGTTGTTTTCTGGTACTGAAAGATTTCTAGCATTGGGAAACCATTCGGGATTTAAAATTTTTCTAAACACAAAAGCGTCCAACTGTTTTCCAATGAATCCTTCTTCATCATCGTCATCACTCTCCGGTGTAGACTTGAATTTGTGAAAAGCCGGCTTTGCACATCCGTTGCTGAAATTTATAATTAAAATTTTATTTTAAAGAAAATATGAACAATTTTTTCGTCTCCAAAAGTGCCACAAGCTCACTTGGTAAGACATTCTATTGCTTTTTCAGAAAATGCTTCAGCTGTGTGATAAGTGAATATTTTCCCAAGTTCTTGATCATATTTTCGGTCGACACATTTGTAAAAGTTTGCCACATCTTCTGCACAATCGGATGTTGCATCAGCAGATGTTGCAAAATACAGAAAGCAAAAAGTGATCAAACAAACAGCAATAGCATTGCAAAATTGAAGAGCCATTTTCAGTCGACGAACAGCAAAGTTGAACTGCTTAAATTGCTATTTTGCTGGAGCTTTTAAACTACCAAAAACAGGACTGACCTTTCAATCTTTGAAATTGGTTTTTCTTGTTACTTGCACTTGCACATGTCACTTGGCAAAATGATTGCACTTGATCAAATGATAATCAGTTGAATGAAAATGGGAGTAGTGTCATGCATGGTGTTGTAGAAACTTACATACAATTTCATCAATTTTATAATTTAATTAAAAAAAAATATCTGCACATATATATATATATATATATTTGTAATACTTTTTACTTCACATGAAATTTTAAAAATGCTGCACTATTATTTATAGATTAACTTATGGTCAATTTCATGAAATAAATTTTTTACAATCTATAAATATAAGTAAAACAATATATTTTCATTATAAATATATCAAACATCTCTTAGTTTTGATAATGCTCGAGCATTGATATTTATTATAAGGATATCTATCAATCGTTTCATAATTTTGTTTTTGCAAAAACGGCAACTCCCAATGTTCACAGGTTGCCGTAGGGCAACAATAATTTCTCCTTCAACACAGCAACGGTGCCAAATTTATGTGACTTATTCAAACTGGATGAATGATGATGAAAATTCACTTTCGCTTCAAAATTCAATGATCATGTTTCAATCAAAAACAAACAAAGTTAATAAAAAAAATGTGAAAACCCGGTATTTTGATTTCGGGCGTGGCCTTGCAAAAATCTACTCTGACAAAAGACGAAAAATCAAGTAGAAATTTAGTACAAAAATTAATTTATTTTTTGCTTGCATAATGTCAATTTTTCAAGGCTGTCCTGTTCTTCATGCAACAAACAAGTATGTGCAATTATCGTTATAAATTATAAAAAAAATATAATTTCTGAAAATTATAAAATTTATTTGTATTTTAAAAGTGTTCTCTGAATGCATATAAAATGCGCTTTGTTCTGAAAATTTTGAAAAACAATTTGCAATTAATTATGGATAGATAAGAAATGTAATTAACTGCTAGGAAAAGCTTGTAAACATACCATCTTCACAAAATTATCATTTCACTGGAATATTGACCTTATTTTGTTAATTTCTAATTTAATGCTAAACCGGACCGCTTTTGGTCACTCCTACATCTTGCTGACATTTCTTCTGCATTATCAAAATTGAAAATTCATACTTTAAATATTATAAAATTTACTAAATATAAAGTTTAGAATGTAAAAGTGCAAAGTATGTAAATAAATTTTATAATAGCACAAACAATTGAATAATATAATTATTCAGCAAGTGGAGGAAAAGATTTCTCATCTTGTAACGCACAAAACTTCTGTGTTCTTTTTTAATTACAGTTATGGCGTCTATTGTTCATATTTAGTTTTATTCTTAGCAAAATATCAAAACTTTCAAAGTCTATTCTTTCCTTTAATAATTCTTATAATCAAACAACAGCTGTTATTAGCGCAAATAAGCAACATGCATGTAAATTGTTTTTGTAAATAAATAACAACAATGCATATGTAAATTTGATCATTTTTTTATCTGTTAATTGCTTAAACATGCTTTTGAATAGCAATTTTATCACATTTTATAATAAAAATAAAAGTACTAAATAAACAAAAATGATTTATTTAGATTCAAATTAAATTTATGCAAATGCAAATTTTTTTTAATGAAACGGTTCAATACTAGAAATGCTAAAACCTACTGAAAAATAATTTATTACATCTATGTGAAATAATTTATAGTGTTTCACAATAAAAAATTGCAGTGTTCAAAACACATTCAAACAAAATGTTTTCTTTGCTTTCTGCGCGCCATTATTAACTTTTATCTACCCAGTGTTCATTAAATGAAACAAAACTTTGAGAGCACCTAACACTACTTTTATAGTAGCTTATTATTATACTTTTATAGCAATATTTTTGCTTATATTTTTGCACATTAATTCTTTAGATGGCATATTTATAAAAACACTTCAAAAAATTTATCTTTAAACATATCATTATCAATGAAATCGGCAAAAACTGATTTTTGATACAGTTCTAATTCTTTGTTAACAGTTTAATATCTACTCTGCATAACTATCTCAAGGCATGCATTCCCATAGCTGAGACATTACTCTGCTTGCATATATATATATATATACAAAACATGGTTATACTATTACGTGTTCCATTTACTAAGCATTGGGCTGTTCTCGACATAAAACGGCAACAAATAGGTTAGGGGATATTTTGTCTACAACAGTGACTCAGACTCTGTTTTCGCGTGTCAACTGCTTTCTGACTACGTTTTGTTAGAGCCATTCTTCTAACATGGTTTGGAGCAATTGTTCAGCTGTGTCCGACCAACTGCTGGGGTTATACCACAGCCAAATATCAAAATCTGTGAACTCTCTGCACTGGAAAGCAATTGCTCATGCCATGTACAGAACAGTTGGCGGAAATCAGCATTTGTTTCTCTTTATCCTCTAAGACAAATAACCCCTAATTATATGAAAATACTTATATATTGGTGCAAGACGGACTGTTATTTAAGTAAGAGGAGTGCTTTCAAGCTGCATAACGGTTTATCTAGATTGCTGATCTATACTTGCAACAAAGCGGTCACGTAGGAGTAATAAAGTAAACGCGACGATGGGCGAAACAGAAATGTCTACCAGCCATGACGCTTCAACACATTTGTCATTGGCGGACAAGGATTCATTAAAAGGAAGAAGATGTGAACGAGTAAAGACCATCGTCATTTCAAATCAGGTTATAAATGTCATTGTGTTACCTCCAGCGGTTGAAGATTTAGGCAGTGATAACAGAGTTGAGTACCAACCTGATGACTTGGAGGATACATCTGAATCAGCAAGTGAATTAGAAGTCAAAGAAGAACTTGACATGGGAGAGTTCGTAGATATCAAATTTACCCAAAAAGAAGTGTCAGAAAATGTAGATATGATGTTTCCGGTGAAGCAACTTCAACCGAACAAAAATCTTCAACATATCGCTTCTGTGACATCATTAGAAGGGTAATCAAAAACTTTTACAGACCAAATGATAAACCATATCACATTCCAGTCAAATTTATATGCCAACTGAGAATGCAGCAATCGGACATTCACTGTATCACCGCAGAAGATACTACAGTTCATTGTCCTGATCAGTTGTCTGGCTATAACTTCCTTCTTGAAGCAAGTCACTACTAGTCGACTCAGCCAGACATGTGTGCATGGATAGCTGTCAATACCATGAGTCGAAATTGTTTCATAGAGATAAAATAGCATATCCACATGGATAACAACCAGAAACTGCCTATAGGTAACAAAATGAGCAAAGTAACCCTTCTGTACAGTTTACTTAACGCTAGCCTTGTCCAGTATGGCATATATCATGAGCAACTTAGCATCAACGAATCAATAGTACCATACCTTTGTCGCCATGGGACCAAAATGTTTATAAAAGGCAAGCTGATTCGCTTTTGCTACAAAAAGTGGATCCTACATGAGAGCGATAACTACCCTTATCACACGATTATCTATTCAGGAAAAGAATTTCAAGTTTTGAATGTCCCTTTGAACACCAGAGTTGCCACTCCCACGGTTGATGTTATTCTGAAAGCTTAAAAGCTACCAAACATACATTAGTCCTTGACAACTTCTTCACAACTGGTCAAGTGAGCAGAATTGAGCCGAAAGAAATTGAGAGATACCGGAACGATATGACCATATTGCACCGATGGCGCTGCCAAAATGATGATGCCGGACAAAGAAATAAAAGAAAAGCGAGGCGCTTTCGACTACTGTTGATAATAAAAAGAATGGAACGTAAGTATGGATGTATGTATGGAAAGATTCGTGTAGTTAAATGGAACGATGATGCTATCGTAAACATAGCCAGTAACTACATGACTCACAGTCCTTTACGCACTGATCAGGGAAGAGTGAATGATCAGCGAACAGAAATACCAATACCCAATTTAGTTCGATCATACAACTTTTGTATGGGAGGAGTAGACCTTCTTTATTGACTATCAGCCTATCAGCCGACCATAGTATGCAAAAAATGGTACTGGCTTTACTTATCAATGCGCTGAACGCAGCGACGGTGGCTGCTTGGCGTATTCACTATTTTATGGAAAAAAGACCACTAATTTCATTGCCATGTTGTTGTTCTCGGCTTGCTGCAGTCAGATCAGAGTGCGCCACCAAGCAGTTTAACGTTACAACTACACACCATCCGGTTCGATGGTGTAAACCATATTTTTACTACAGGATCACAGGGACGTTGTGAAGTATGCCTACATTTATGACATGCACTCCGTCATAACTGGTAACATTTAATATGATACTAAATTTATTAAAGCATATTTCACATTAAGCAAAAATATCTTTCTGAACATTATTTATTTAGTTAATCTTACTGTTGTCTTCGGGTCACATTGACTCGTTTTGATTTTCAACATAAAAATGAGTACCAAAATTATTGACTGCCAATGTTGAATTTTTTCGACTTTTCCTCATTTCACCTTATCTGCATACACTGAACTTCCTACGCGTCTGTCATTCATAGTAACTGCTGTATGCACTTTACACATATGAAAACTCTCCTGGGTGAATTTGACCCCATGATCGACCTACTGCTGCTTTATCAATATTGAATAAACAATGCAGCATCAATCACTTTAAATCTTCTATAGTTTATGTAAGAAAATGTAAGACGAATTTTATTTAATCGAGTTCTAGCGTTATGCACACGTGTTGTTTTGTTTTTTGTTGGTAGTGGATGAGAAATGGAACTGACGTTAGCTGAGCAGAAGAAACTGTTGAATGAGTCAGTTATACCACAACTCCCCTCCTGCTGTCAGTATACTGAGTGAAATAAACAGTTGTTTATTGTCTTCTCCTATGCACACTTTATGGACAGCTGTACTTATGGTTGTTGTTTTACTGACTGATAGTCACAGCTGTCCGGGATAGGATCCTGCATAACTTAGGGTTTGCTCAATCCAGAGCTTGTCAAAAACAATTCATTCAGTAAAACAATCTCTTAGTGACCAGCTAGAAAAATAGAATCTTCAATCTAAACTATTTTCTTAAGTTGCAAATTCGCTACTTGCTAGTTAGATTTCAGCTAAAAAGTGCATACTGTTTAGCTGTTAATATTTTTAAAAAATAAGCTTCAGGCAACCTGTAAGTGATGAAACTCTGGCCTCATCTGAAGAGGAGGACACAGATATTAGCGATGTGGCTTCAGAGTCAGATGATTCCGTAGTTGAAGACTCAAACCTAGATTATGAAACCTGACGAATATGCTTCATAATCTAGGTTTGAGTCTTCAATTACAGAATCACCTGAGAGATTCAGTAACATGGAAGAAAAAATTACATCAGTATTATCTGATTTCATAAAAGAAGCATGGGTGTCTAAAAATGGTAAGGTCAAATGGCAACCAACATCGCTGAAGATAACGGGAAGACTGTTTGCCTGCAATGTTATAAAAATGATTCCAGGACCAACACGATGCACTTAACAGGATCACTGACATCGCTTCTTCTTTTGCGGAATGGGTCAACTGGCTGCGGCATTTATTCTGTTTTTTCAAAAATATACATAACTTAATAGACAAGTTCAGTTGCATGCAATCAAAATTATTAATGTTCAAGTTTGTGATATCACGTAATTGAGATCGCAGTTTTATTTAAATGAAAAAACAGCATTATTTTGTTCTTCATCAGACTCCCCCCCCCCCCCCATGAATTAGTGCACCTACGTTGTGCACTCAGCAAGTGCATTTACAATTTTACGGTATGCCGCAGACAAATAATCATGGCGAGTTGACCACGCAGCGAGTTGAACTAGACTCCATCTTTTGCGCTTTTCATTCCAACTCCATTGAAAATGTCATTCTAGAAATGACTAATCTGCAAAGAAGAAGCTGCTCTCCGGAAACTTGGAAACTTTTTAATGTGACTGATTTACGTGCCTACATAGACCTTCTTATATTAGGTAGAGTCTACACGTTCCGAGATAAAGCCACTGAAGTGTGTGGAACGCTGAAAAAAAGGGCAATTTTTCCAGCAGCCATGTCTCTGAAAAAATTCCATCAGATATCGAGAATAAAGCAATTCAACAATCATAGTTCCAGGGCTTCAAAAGACAAGTTGGCAGCAATGAGAGTAATATGGGATACATGGGTTAAAAATCTACCAAAAATGTATAATCCTTCCGAAAACGTTACAATTGATGAGCGACTGTATCCTTTCAAAGGCTGATGTCTATTCAGACAGTACATGGCAAAAATCCGGCAACGTTTGCCATTAAGTGTGGGGTAGCCTGTTGCCCAAAGTCAAGCTACTCATGGAATATGCAAATTTACACTGGCAAGCTGTCAAGTGGAACTCTCGAGAAGAACCAAGGCATGTGAGTGGTTCTCGACAGAACAAAGAACCTTAAAGGTCATAATGTAACATGTAACAACTTTTTTACATTGTACTCACTGGGTGTAGAACTAAGAAAAGAGAATTTGACTTTGGTTGCTACGCTAAAAAAACAAGCCAGAGCTACCATGAGCAGAGAATTAAAGTCTTCAAGATTTGCCTTTCCTAAAGATTGCAGCATCATATCATACGTCCCATAAAAGAACAAAAATGTTTTGGTTCTAAGTCCCATGCACAATGATACCCGAGTTAGCGACGGAAAAGGCAGCAAGCCTGACATTACAATAATAATAAAGGTGGTGTAGATAATTTAGACAAAATGACATCAACGTATTCTTGCTAAAGAATGACTGCTGGATGCCATTAGGCATATCTTACAACATCTTAGACGTATCAGCATACAGCGCCTTTCTTCTTTGGACAGAAAAACATCCAACGTGGAATGCAGGATGGCTGCATAAGCGTCGATTATTCTTGAGCGACTTGACAAAGCTGTAGTGCAACTAGAAATGATGAGGCGCAAAACACTGCCCAGAACAGCAGCAGAAAAATCAGCAGTTGAAAGATTGCGGAAAGATGCTGAGCAACTATCTACAAGCAACACTACTGATACGGATACAGGTAGTAAAAAAAGAGTCCGGTGTCAACTGTATTTCAAGTGGCAGCAAGACGACCGTACATTGTAAAAAATGCCAAAGATACATTTGTAAAATCATGCACAATCATATTGTAATTTAAGTGCAAAAGAAATTTAACCCTTTCAGTCCTTAATGATTTTCCCTTGTCAGAAAAATTTGAAAACTTTGGAAATGAATGCTATTAGGGGGGGGTATTAGGCTATTATGCTATGCGAGAAGTTTGAGAAAAAATAATTGGCGCGGTTATAGTTTTCTGAGATGTATCATATATAATACTTGGGGATAATGTAATGCATCATGTTGTGGATTGTAATCGTCATGTTTCCACTTTTCGATCGTTTTTGGTTATCAGCGCTATGTATTTGCTTTTATTGTGACAAATTGTTTATTTTATTATTTTTTTTTGATACTGGTAATACTTGGGTTCATGAGATTGATTCAAATACTGCAATTATACTGGAAGGTAAATATTTGTATTAACTATGTCCAGCGTACTGAAATAATATCCTAAAGAAGTGGTTAAATGAGGTTTATTTATGGAAGAGCTGAAAGCACTTTTTTGCTTTGCCTATGCACAGAGGTGCGTTACAATTTATTCAATAGACAAACGTTAATTTTGAGCAATGACCACATCTTCGCTACATCTGGCCAATGCGCTACCATATCTTTCTGCGCATCTTCCACAACTGATGGCATTTATCTTGCTCCGCTTGACGTGGTTGGCTCAGATAATTCTTCCACTGTTGTCTCCCTTCTTCTTCCCCGCTGTGGTGTAACCGCTTTGTTTGTGAGGCGAAGCAACTCACTTATGCTGGTCATAAAGGCCAGTAAATCCATGCTGTAGGATTTTTCTCAGAAAAGAGATCACGCTCTCTTCGATAAAGGAGCCATGCGTGTGTCGCTGCCGTGGCAATAACACAAAAGAATATAACCTTCGTCCAGTTGCGACTCTTGTGGAATATTGTGAAATATTTCATCAGTTCAAAAAATCTAAAGCGGCTCATTCTGCTGGCAATGCCCTCCAGTCTAAACGCTCTCGACCAGTACATCCGGTAACGTGACATAGACACCAATCCCATCTTCATCAGTATGCCAGCTAGTTGTTCAATATCGCATGTGGAAGATTTGGTAGTTAGTTTTGAGTGACATACAAAGTTGACTGTTCAGCAATTGGTTGGAACATATCATTTGTAAAATTTTTTTTGAAGTATTCAATTGTACTAAGAAGTTTTCTGACTTCTGGAAATGTGCCTTAGGTGCTTCTAAAAATATCTTACCTGAAAAAGATTGCCGCCAAGTGCAATCAACTTGCTTCAGTTGTCGTTTCATCCAAACAACGCTACTGCGACTGCTCTCTTCGTCATCACTGTTATCAGATACAACAAAAACAGTAGAATCATCTACATCTTCATCCGATTTACTTTCATGCTCATTTTCACTATCTATTTCTTGTTCAGATACGTCTGCGTCAGGAAAAACACTCAGAACTTCAACTTGAACTACTCGGCGGAAAGAGCTATCCGAACGCACTCTCCGTTCACAGTCAATTGGAGTAAAATGAATTCAAAATAGATAACTTGAGAATTTGAACCAAGATGTAAAAATAAAAACGGTAAATAAATAACAACAACGCCTGCAATCATGCAGCATTGCATTGGAAAGAGCAATATTGTGACAACTTATCCTAGGTATAGGCTGCAGATGTTCACAGTATCACCGCATCGCATAATTTCAACTCTGTCTAAAGCTGTCCAAATGCAATTTGTTGTTTGTTTACAATATAAACACTTTTTTCTAGACTTCGCGATATGTATCATATATAATACTTTGGGACGAGCATTGGGGTCTGGCCAAAGTATCATATATGATACAGCAATTTGAATCAATCTCATGAACCCAATAATAACACAAAACAATCAAGTTTTCACAGATATCACATATTAGCTCTAACTCTCATATGAAAAATTCACGCATTACTGCGGTGCATGATGAACAATCAACAACCCTTCAAAGTAACACATGTCAGCCAGCTCAAAATCAAGTTTAATAAATCCCACCCACCAAGCATGCAACAGAAATTCAAACCACAAAATTCCTCAGGGATAGAGTGAACACATCCATTATTCTTAATACTCAGCCAGAGGTTGCTACACGAAATTGTTACTTCACCACAAGGTTCCAAAGGAGATGTATCAGATATGATACGTCAGGACTGAAAGGGTATAACTGTAAAGGTGCAAGAGTGAGATAATGTATGATAAGTGTTCTATACAAATTTTACTACGGCGCAATATAGAAGTATCGCAAGATCAGTATCAGTAAGCTGCGCTACGTCTTACAAAGCAGCATCCCGCCCCAGCAGTTACTCTAAGCCAGCAGCCTCACACCAGTCTTGGGGGCAAAAATTAATATATTACTGGTGGGCAAATGATGCATTAAAAACTGCGCACCGGATTTTGTTGTTGTTTGTTCGGCAGTAAGCCGCAGATCCTGCCGCCTAGCCGGAAGCCGTGGGTATTTCTTGAGCCGGCTGTAGTACATGCTGTTCCGGGCCTGGTCCCACGACGGGAAATAAGCGGCAGTATCTAAGATGGTGGTGGCATTGCTTGCCAGCTCATCATAAATTTCCGATACCGGCCTCGGATCCTCTGCAGCCAGTGTCTTTTCAATTCATTCAGCTGCTGTTGATGGTAAAATGCATGTGCATCAGCTCGGTGCATGTTCGCTTGTGCGGATCACATCTGCGGCATCCAGGTTAGTGTATAGTTTTCCAGGGCAACCCCTCATTCCCTAAATTCGAAACGAAAATGCAAGCTCATGATATTACACAATAATAACAACGTGCTACATTAAAACAATTTTGCTTACAGATCCGCATATCCAACATTTGTCGTTGCGATTCGTGCGTTTCAAGGTGTAGCACTTTGTACACAAACTTTTGTTGGTTCCTTTGAGTATATGCAAACTGAATTTTCTCACTCTCCATTAGCAACAGCTCTCAACTACAAAGCACCGAACAAGACCAAAAACTAGGAAAAATGAAATTAACGGTTTTGAATTCCATTTTAAATAACCATTTTGCAACATTTACTTTTCATTTCTAATTTTATCTACAACTGAAGATCAACTTGTGATATCCCTTGTGGCACTAATGTCTTTTGTTGATACTGCAAAAGAAAATTAATTACACACAAATGGCGCAGAAATGCTGACATAAAAGAACGGGATGTTCATTGCAGAGTAAATTTCAAGCAACTCTTCTGTTTGGTGCTGTCCATCACATTTTTCTCTGCTTTCAAAGTGCTTTACTTTTATCCATCCACGTTAATATATACTGTTTCAAAAAATGACAACCAACAGTTGTTTGGTTCATCAGGTAAATTACGTTTTAGCCAGCAATTATATGTGATTTATGTATAAGATACTTTTTCGTTTGTCAGAAATTGTTCAGATGACTAGCTAAAGGCGATTTTACTACTATGGGAAAATCTACAAATGATAAATTGTCCACAGCTGCAATTTTCAGCTAAATCTGGGAATGGTGATTGCTAGATGTTAGCATGCAAATGCTTTTCTGATTTTGCCTGCCTGATTTCTGAAAATGTTTCTGGTTTGCAAAAGAATTTAATCTTTCCGATCTTTCTTTGACTAATGTTTACAAGAGTTATTGTTTTTCTTCTTATTTTTTATATAAATAAAAAATAAAAATATGGAATTTTGTTTAAAATAAACATCTGTTGATATACATATGGTGTAAATTGCATTAAATTTCTGGAGTCGGTCTATAAATGGTCCTCTGTGCATGAACACAGATATCTACTAGAAAATAAGCTGCAAGAAATTCGTGAGAAGATGATGGAGGCAGTCCGACCCTGACTGCTGTGGAGGACTCTGAACAGCAGTGATTATCCAGACTTGACAAGGCTTATAAAAATTCTCGACTCTGGAGTCGGTCTATAAATGGTCCTCTGTGCATGAACAGAGATATCTACTAGAGAATAACCTGCAAGAAATTCGTGAGAAGATGATGGAGGCAGTCCGACCCTGACTGCTGTGGAGGACTCTGAACAGCAGTGATTATCCAGATTTGACAAGGCTTGTAAGAATTCTCGACCCTGGAGTCGGTCTATAAATGGTCCTCTGTGTATGAACACAGATATCTACTAGAAAATAACATGCAAGAAATTCGTGAGAAGATGATGGAGGCAGTCCGACCCTGACTGCTGTGGAGGACTGTGAACAGCAGTGATTATCCAGATTTGACAAGGCTTGTAAGAATTCTCGACCCTGGAGTCGGTCTATAAATGGTCCTCTGTGTATGAACACAGATATCTACTAGAAAATAACATGCAAGAAATTCGTGAGAAGATGATGGAGGCAGTCCGACCCTGACTACTGTGGAGGACTGTGAACAGCAGTGATTATCCAGACTTGACAAGGCTTGTAAGATATCTCGACTCTGGAGTCGGTCTATAAATGGTCCTCTGTGCATGAACAGAGATATCTACTAGAAAATAACATGCAAGAAATTTGTGAGAAGATGATGGAGGCAGTCCGTCCCTGACTGTTGTGGAGGACTCTGAACAGCAGTGATTATCCAGACTTGACAAGGCTTGTAAAAATTCTCGACTCTGGAGTCGGTCTATAAATGGTCCTCTGTGCATGAACACAGATATCTACTAGAAAATAAGCTGCAAGAAATTCGTGAGAAGATGATGGAGGCAGTCCGACCCTGACTGCTGTGGAGGACTCTGAACAGCAGTGATTATCCAGACTTGACAAGGCTTATAAAAATTCTCGACTCTGGAGTCGGTCTATAAATGGTCCTCTGTGCATGAACAGAGATATCTACTAGAGAATAACCTGCAAGAAATTTGTGAGAAGATGATGGAGGCAGTCCGACCCTGACTGCTGTGGAGGACTCTGAACAGCAGTGATTATCCAGACTTGACAAGGCTTGTAAGAGTTCTCGACTCTGGTGTCGGTCTATAAGTGGTCCTCTGTGTATGAACAGAGATATTGGTCCGCAGAAGTGGTAGCAGAAGCTCATGATATGATGGTGGAGACGTTGCAGCGAACCTGTGATTAATATAAATAAATATGAAGTACAGTTGTGTGCAATTGTGTCTTATTTCCGGATTGACGTCTTATCGCCAACTGCTGTTCTTGCATGCACTTGCTGAACGGCTGATCTTTTGTACAGCGGTCGAATCAACCGCTATAGAAAATTCTGTTTACTAATCCTGAGAGTCAGTATACTGTCTGCATTATGGTTTTGTTTTTTTTGAATGTTTATGTTGATCGCTTTTTGTTATGTTATGTGTAGAGAATGCAATGAAAGTTGTTATTAAAAGTATATATTTTGAAAGAAAAAAGTCTTCGTACGGAATTTTATTCAAGCATTTGATGAAAAATTATTATCACTGAATGAGATAATTGGAAAAGAAATGCTAGTATTAATTTGTACTTGTCGTCGATAGATAAATATGTAGTGAATTTTGATTCACGTTGAAATGTGCGTGTTGACTGGTATAGTTTGCAATGGAATGCAATATTCAGTTGTTGAGGTGTTGGAAGAGAAGTAGATGTTGAATGGGATCAATTTATTTTATGTATGATAGGTCAATAAATGGTTTTGTGCTAAGTTTCAAAATTCAAGAATGATCTCAATTTTCAAATCAAAAAGAAGAATTAATATATAAATACATAATTATTCATGGAATCTTTTTTAACGTTTTTTCATTTTTCATTTCATGCTTGAAATGCATTGATATCAAGAAAGCGTTTCTGTTTGTGTGGAAAAATACTATTATCCAGGTATTTTGAGGATTTAGTTCAATTGGTCAATTTGCATCAATTTTATTACAGTATTGAAATTTTAATAATTGGAGTTAATTTTTTGTTTCGAAAAAAATATTTTTCCGCGCCTTAAGTCTTGCGTATCGTATTTACAGTATTGTGTCATTGATGGTTGTGTCGACCTGTAGTCGTCGGTTGTACGTTGACGAAAGTGAAAGAAGAATAATTAAAATACAACAAGAGAAAAAATATTAATCAATGAATATTTATAATTTTTGAAACGTTTTTATGAGTTGATACATTTTTTTGTCACTGTCAATTGTGGTTGGTCATTTGATTCGTCCATTGGTGATTGATGGCAAAATGCTTTTTTGTCCATCATATTTTGAATTAATTTTTCAAACTTTGAAATGCGTAAGAATTTTTATTTCGTTTATTTCTTCAGTACTGTATAAGTGAAGAAATTTACCTGCTTGTAAAACTGTGCTTTTTGTTTATGAAAATGATGAATACGGTTGGTATGAATTTTTTTATATTATCAAAAAGATGTCAACAGTTTCAGCTCAATTGAATTATTATTATTATTATTATTATAGCATTACAAAAATGCAATCAACCATTTGATAAGTTTAATACGTAATAGTAATATTTGAAGGTTACTCTGCTTTGATCGAATGCAACAGGATTTGAAATAAAATGTATTGAAATTTCTATAAGTGAGTTTATTGAGTAAGCGATTATTTTAATTTTGCTTATGCAATTTTGAAATGCAGTCAAAGAAAGAATATAATAAAGTGGCTAATCTTTAAATGTAAATTTTTTCGCTTATAGCATATTGATTGCAAATTGTATTATTATTATTATTATTATTAACGAGATATTTCATAATGGAATGATATTTTTTTCAATAATAGTTGAGTAAATAATGCATGTGCAATTTTTTTTATTGATTGCCAAAATTTTTGATTCTGACCCTCCAAGCAAACGTGGCGTGAAAAAGTTGACCTGCTTAAGTTTTATAAGGAAATAAAAATATTTCAGTAATTTGCCATTATTATAAACTTTTTCAGTTCAATTAAGGTATGCTTGATCAATATTGAATGGGGAAAATTGGAATGAAAACTGAACCAGACTGACCTCGTGATTCTTATTTCTTTTTTAATATTAGATTATATTCAAAAAATGGGGAAAAAAGCTTCAAATGTTTTCACCACATAACGTATGCAAATTTATATTTCATTTTAAGATATGTAAAGTTGTCTATTTATTGAATTATCTTTATGTTATAGAGGAAGAATTGCAGATAATGTTTTTGTTATTATTTATCTGTTTGATTTATTGGTGCATTTTGATTTGGGCTTTATTTTTTTGTTTGTTTTTCATGAAATTAATTTTTAAGTTGCAGAAAAAGATTATTTTTGATTTCCATCAATAATAATTGTCAACAATTTTTTTCTTTTAAAAAAGAACAATTCCAAACAATTGAGAATATTTTAGATTTTTTGTTATATCAAAAAATTAACAATAATTCGTGTTCCGGATATTGTTTTTTTTTAAATTAATTTTTCTACTGATGAAAATTAGTTTAAATTTGAATGAGAAAGTGAAATATTTTTTTGATGACAATGTTTGTTTGTTTGTTTATTTGTTTGTTTGTTGATTTATTTTGCAATCTTCAAACATGAAGTGCTGAGATTGATTCACGCCGTGTTGTTCAATATTGTTGAGGTTGTGTTTTTGGTTTGGTTCCAAAATTGATTGGTCAGATTTCCAACAGCGTTGTTCACAACACGTCCAATTTGTTCACTTTCATCATGCATGCTCGGCTGCGTGGCTTTGATTAAGCATCATCATCCATCTTGCTTGCATTTCAATATACAGACGCCATTTTTCACGCCTCTTCAACACTGATTTCAACTATGCTATTTTGAACGGGAAGAATTTACATTTTTTCCATTTTTTAATATAATCTTTTACAGTATGCAAAAAATATTTTTTAATTTATTTTATATTTTTGGAAATAATTATTGAACATTTATGGAATAATGAATATCATGCATTTTTCTTTTCCTTTTAGAGTTTGTTTGTGCGTGTGTGTATGTGCGGTGTGTATGTCTGGGATTTTTGCTCATAGCTTTCTTTGAAAATTTATTTCAGCTTATTTTGTTTGTTTGTTTGATTTGTCGTTTTTGCCAAAGTAAGACATCAGATGTATTGCTCATCCATCAATAGTTTAAAGCGTATTAAAAATGAATTATGGCAACAAATAAAAATAAATGCAAATTGTCAAAATATGCAACAAGCTATTTTTCTGTTTGGTCATCATCACTAAGAAATAATAATAATGAGAGGTAGATCTGATGCTGATGATACTGATTGCAAATCAATTAATTAATTGAAAACTAATTAAAATGTTGTTGTTTTTTGGTCATATTTTCAGGAGGGATATTATTGAAATAATCGGATAGATTTTTACTATATTTAAATGAAGAATCAATCGAAAAAGTGATTGGAAAACAAATGTTGTATTTCAGAGATTGATTTTCGAGTTGAATTGATGCAATGTGAACTGCTAAAATTCAACGCAAACAAGTGCATGCAGAGTGTACAACGGGCACCAGTTTCACATCAAATTATTAAAATTAATTTTTACAAAAATTACTCCATCTGACTATGACGATCTTTGATGACAGACATGATAGAGTTTTTTTTTAATATCTTATAAAATATATTTTTTTCATTTCTTTGGACATAGTGATTGCAACATATTATGACAGAGCATAACAACGTGACGTTGTTTTATCATTTTTCTTATGCAAATCATTCTATTATCATTATATAATAAGGGAGAAGATAAATTGCATTTGGTGTGATCAATTGCAATCTAGCGCATGTGGAAAATGCAATTTTTAAATCTGAACTTTTTCTTTATCATATTTCATATTTATTCCATATCAACAAACGACAATGATCAATCATTTCACTAATTTAAAACAATAAGTGTTGTTTAATTTAAAAGTTAATTTTCAATATTATTATTATTATTATTATTAATTCAGAATTTACATTGACATTTTATTAATACGTTGATTTTGAACAAACATTTTTTTCTATAAGGATTAAATTTTATTTATTTTTCTCTTTTCCAATGTATTGTAATTTCATTTTTGCGTTTCAATTGTTTTCTTTTTCTTCTGAAAATAATTATCGAATTTTTCATGGAATAATTTTTCAATTGAACATGTGGAATTGTGAGATTTTTTTCTTCTTGTGAACTTGTTGGAGAAATGTATTTTTCAAAGAGTTGAAAATTGCTTGTGCGTAAAATTATTGAGATGCTTTATTTATTTGTGAACAAAACAAATAATCATACCTTCCAGAAGGACAATTTTTTTTCTTTCTTTCTTGAAATTGTAATTTGTGTGTGTGTGTGTGTGTGTGCATGGTGAGCGTGTGCGATTGATTTTTTATTCAGCTATAACAATCGTTTGTCAGCAAGTAAAAACTAGATCAACTTGTCTGTTTTTAAGTAAGTACATTTCAATTTGTAAAATTATTTATTATAAAATAATTTTTAAAAAAAACTATTTATTTATTTATTTATTTTTGCATCGCTGTTCAAACTACAGCTTCTGTTTGGTATTCAACTATTTTCAACTGAGCAAAAACATAATAACTTATTTATTATTAGTCGGTTTTGATTTCATATCTTCACGTGAACTTCGCCAATATATTCAATCCATTGCGTGCAATCTTGATTGCCAGTTCAGTATTGAATAAACAAATTTCGACGGAAATTTTTCAACTTACAGTAAGAATGATTATTAAGATTGGTTTTTTTATAATTTTACTCGAAATATAAATAATCGCGTATTTTGAGCGGGAAAACTTATTTTTTCAATGTTTATTTTTGAAATATTCATTTGTGTGACAGTCAACATTTGAATGCTTCATTTTCTTTTTCAAGCTTGCCCGAAACAATTGTTTCGTTTAGTTTGAAAAAAAGTTATTTCTTATCTTTTCAAATTTCACTCATCATTCCCGACCAATTGCGGCAGTGTTGAATAAAAAATAATAAATAAATAAATGAGCCAGTTATTGAGTTGTTAATTTGCATTTATTATTGCTAATTCTGCTTGCTTGAAGTGAAAATGTGAAATAATTATTGAACAGTATTTGAAGAAAAATTCTATAAATACTTATCAAACGGACCAACGACACAGGGTATTAAATTATGAACGTTTTAATGATTTCCAACTTAATAATAATAATAACGTCTCTGTGTCTGTGTATAAGCTTCGAGTTCAGTGAAGCGCGTCAGAATATCTAATGCATATTTTTTCTTCATCCTGACAGAAAGGCTATTTTGCAACGCAATGGACAAAAGCTTATTTGAATGATCCGCAATTCAGCTATTAATACATCCACGCATGTATTATATCAACTTCAGAAAAGAGGGTGTGTTTTGTTTTGTATATAAATTATTTTGGTTAAAAAATTTAAATTTGAATTGAATTCAAATAATGACACAACAATTTTGAGTTTCATTTTTGAAAATTCCAAGTCAACATATTGATCGTCAATTAATTGTTTATCATTATCATTTTTACCAACAAATGGATTTTACCTTTTTGGTTGTGAAATTTGAAAAAATAATTTCAATATTTACCATGTGACCGATGACTGAAGCAACATGCGAAAATGTTCGTTCAACGAATGCATTTCTTATCATCAATCAAGAAGCCAATGAAAATAATGCTCGATCGCGCGTACACACACACTGCCGCTCACAGACGCATAAATAAAGCACATAAACATAGGCCACTTTTGAAAAGGATGCTTTTCACGAAAAGGATGTATAATAACTAAAAATTAGCATTGCATATGTGCATATTGCATTCTAGTTATGTTTCTTCACTTCATGCAGTTGCAAATTTGAATTTTAATACTTTTATCAAAGATATATGTCAAATTGCTACTTTAAACCACAAATAGCAGCCAGCACACCAGGCCTGGCCTGGCCTGATCAGGCTTGTCAGTTTGTTTTCGCTTTTTCATTTTCTGCTTGTTGACATACAAACAAGCTTGCTTGTCGACAGCCGTTTGTCTCTTTCTCTCTCTCTCTCTCTCTCTCTCTCTCTTTCCTCATTTCCCTGTTCAACGACAAGCTTTTTTTCTTTTTTACATTCGCTTGTATTGCATTTGCATCACCACATTCATTCTTTCATAATGGTTCGTGAAAAGCTTTTTTGTACTGACAAAAAATTTGGCGTGGAAAATTTGAAATATTCCATTTCTATATCACTTGTTGTTGTTGTTGTTTTTTATTTCTTCTTTCAGATTTACAGTGATGAAATAAACAAAATAAAATTACCAATAAACAACTTCATTTTGGTCATTTGATGTTTGTCATGGTCGACAGAGCCAGCGTCGACGATTTGACAATCAATCTTCGACAACAACTGATGGTCAATCAGTTCCAAACGGCCACCGGATGTAGCCATGATCAAGCTGAACAATTGCTGCTTTCTAGCCGTTGGCAGTTTCAGGTTGTACATTATATTTTGATGGGAAAATAACTTTTCTCAATTATTATTATCATTATTATTATTTTAAGCCAGCACTGAGTTTGTTTTTCGAAGAATACAATCCGTCGATGAATGCATCCAATTCTTCGTGTCCATCGGCTGCTGTCGATAAGGTATCCACAAATACGTATATTTGTTTTTTTTTTCAGTTTATTGAAAATCTTTTTGTTTTCTGTGAAATAAAAGAGAATCAATTTTTCCTCTTTAACAATATAATAGAAAATTACTGTAGATGATATTTATGATCAGGTTTGTTATGAGACTGGAAATTGCCCAATCTTATGGCAGCTTGTCAACAACGCTTTGCTGTTGAGAAACAATTTTTTTACAAGATAAATGAAACTTTTATTTTTTGATGAATTCATCACAAACAGCAGACGCAGTTGCAATTTCAACAAACGGGCTTATTGTGTTATCATGTTTTAACTCTTGTATACTGTATAGTCGAAAATTGAGACAACAACAAGAAATGTTCAATTATAAAATGCAACAAAAAGAAAATGTTTTTCTCGTTATTGTTGTGGTCGATGTATTAAAATTAAATATTGCTTTTCAATAGGTTTACATCTTTAACATGTTAACACTTGTTTGAATCTTCTTTTTTTTTATCTTTCTTTGATTGTGAAATTAATGAAATTGCCAAGTTCAAAGTTGGAATTTTATAATTAAATAGATTTAGTAGCATTTGTAGAAGAATCTTTTTCATTCAATTTCACTGACAGCATTCCCGTTGAACAAAAGAAAATAAAATGCAATAATTGTATAATTTTCTTTGAGAGGCAAGTTGTTCGTATTGCTTTTCATTTGCTTTTGATGAAGCTTTGAACAAAATTTTCAAATTTATCCGATACGAAAAATGGATATTTTAGATTAACTTGTGAATTTCGTTGAATGTTGAAAACAGTATGCACAAACTCATACATAGATAGATTGGCTTCATTTCAGCTGCACCACCGGTAACGGCCAGATTAATGAATATTTGTAAAAATTTAAATTTGTTTACAAATGAAAATTACATTAATTAATTGTATACAAATTCAATTTTTATTTCTTCAATTACTATATCAGTTTAACAATAAGATTGCATTCGTTAATTTGTTATTTTTTGAACAGTTTTTATGGTACAATTAGTTTGTTTTTTCATTTTGCAAATGTTATGTAGAAGAATGAAATGTGATGATTGGAAATTAAAATACAACAACAACAACAACAACAATAAATTGCAATGAATGGTACGATTTTCATTTTTTTTTCAATTGATTAAGTTCCAATTTGTGTAAGATTGTGGAGAAATAATTTTTTAAAAAGAAATTTTGATTGCGTGTAAATTTTTAAATTTCAGGCCTACGCACCTTGTAATACTCCTGTGACTCCGCCATCTTTGTCAGAAACGATGATGGCATTTCAAAAGTTGCATGCAATTGATGATTGGATGAGCCGGTCTCCTCCTCCTCCTTCAGTTTGTTTTGCATCTTCATCGCATTCATCCGGCTTTACTGCACTGACACCGACTTTTATCCAAAGCAGCGGTATGAGAAGCGCTAACAACGACCTTGGCTTTTCCTATGCTGGACAAGCTGTCACTGGCAACGATGATGGTGATGATGCTGGTGGTGGGGCTGGCAATACCTCTACTAAGTAATATCACTGGTTTTGTATCAACGACAATTTTATTCTTTTTTTTTCAAATTATCAACTTTATTTATTTTTTTTGTATATTATTTGAATAAATTAATGTATATAATTTGTTCGAATTAACTTTTTACTTCAATATTGATGTTGTTGATCAATTTTCAAAGTTTTTAGAAATATTGACTGCTGGACGCCGTCAGAGTTTGGATCAAACCTCAACATGCCTAACGAGAGCTCATTCAACGATGGGCAAAGTGAAACCGGTGCCGCCAAATTCGCGCAATTTCAATAATACTGAACTGAAAATGCAAATGCAAAAAAAATTTATTACTTTCATTTCAATTTTAAAAATCCAAACTCTGCACAATTTGATTTCTCTTTAAAAACACTTCCAGAATTGTTTTTTTTTTCGAACACACAACTTTTCTTTCGATAGACTAGAAGAACATTATTTATTTGTTTATTTTTGTTATCACCTTACAAGCAACAAATATGCTGAATTAGCGGTCTTTTTCTTACCCAATTATTTTCAAATGAATATAATAAAATTAAAAACAAAAGAAAGAAAACGATAATTGAAAAACAACTGATGAAATAAATAAACAACACCAGTACATCTGGAGAGAATTTTTTTAATTCATAATGTTAGTAATAATTGAATAATAACTTTTCAACCCTGTTCCAGTCGATTACGATAAGTGGCAGCTACAAGATTAGTAGTTTCCAAATATCTGTCTACACAATGATAAAGACATTTCTGCTGAGAGCCTTCCAAAGTTTTGCCGGGTTTTTTGATGCAAGCTTTCAAGCATTTTTCCGAAATCGACTGCAACAGTTCTTGCACATTAGCCAACGCCATTTGCTGTCGAACTCGTTGGATCACCTCTTCTCGTTGACTTGATGTCATATTTGTTAAATCCACCTCATCCTCCATGGAAAACTGTTAAAATTTCTGAAATGTGTATGTGAAAAATAAATTTTTTTTTTTGTTCTTCAGTAATAATAAATTTGACACGCTCGATAAGCAACAATTTTGCCACGTGAAAACAAGAATAAAAAACTTTTATAAATTGATGCGAATAAATAAATTATTATTAGAATAGAAGAAAAACAATTTACTTACGATTTACTACAGTTTGCAAATAAAGAAATTCAAGTGCAAAAAATTTTGTACTTTTAACAAAACGAAAAGTTGCAAAACCTCGAGGCAACAATATCATGTAAATAGAATAAAAGACTCCACAAATAATTCTATCAATTGCAAATATGATTAAAAGTTTTGAATTTTGAAATATTTTTTCTTGTGGTAAAAGTTTATAAATATTTAAAAGAAATTTTTCAAATATAATTGTAAAATGGAATTTGACTTGATTGTTGCAAATTTATTAACATTTTAAAAAAAATTATTTTTCAACCAATATTTTACAGTATATGCAGAGCTTAGAAAAAAAAACAATGAGAGACATTTGAAATATAAATAGCAAAAAGTATATATTTTTATTTTTTTTAATTCAAATTTTACCATAATAATTGAAATAATGAGAATGCTAGATTGGTGAGAGTGGGAATGAAATTTTACAATTGCAGAATGTTGTTGAAAAGTTATTTTGCAAAAAGAAAAACCGTCAAGAGTAAATGAAATTGTTCTGACGAAATCTGCAATCTAAATATAAATTCTTACGGTATGTAAGATTGGTTCTCCATTTTAATAAAGCATCAACTAGTGACAAGCTGCCGTTGTGAGAATTTGACGTCAATTCTGCCGCCGTTGCACATCGTGCATGTGCACAAATGTTGTACAAGTGAGCGGATTGTTTGTTTGTTTGTTTGTTTTGATTTTTGTTTTGTTGAAAAAATTTCCATTTTTCAAATTAAACCCATGATTTTTGAAAACAGAGATTAAAAAAAAAATTTTTTTCAATTGAAAATGAATATCAACTTTTTCATTTGCTTGCATCTGTAGTGATCGTGGCAATTTGTGATTGTCGTGGTGGAGGATTTTTTATTTTCAAAAAATAATTTCACGTACTCTACCGTGTGCAAGGTTGATCGTAGCGCCTGTTTTGAATTTCACATAGCATTTGGTGATGACACCAACCGACTCGTCGTCAGCAATTGATTCAAACTATCAATTTGCAAATGAAAAATCCAATCACGAACGGTAAGTTTGTGTAATGCAAAAAATGCATAATTGTTAATATTTTTAAATATAATAATATTTGAATAATTGGTGTTGAAATTGAGATATTTGGAAGAGTTTCGAGTCGATCCTTGCGCTCTGTTCAAACAGCACACCTGCCAACAGCACCGGCCTTACACTTGTTTCTATTGGCATTTTGCCAACCAGAGACGTCGACGCTGTTCACTGCTTACAGACGGCACGTTCAACTACAGCTCTGAAGAATATTGTTCAAAATACGACGAAAGTACCGGAACTTGTCCAGACGACGACCAGTGAGTGATTGTTAATTGACAAAAAAAACCAATAATATTTTTTTTTAATTTGCATAAATTATACAACATAAAATAAGGGAACATAACATGTGATGAATTGCTTTATCCAGCTGCCCGTATTTGCATCGAGTTTATGGTGACGTGGAGAGAAAATACCACTTGAGATATTACAAGACGACGTTGTGCGTATACGTTACCGATTCCAAAGGGAAGTGTACAAAAAATGGTATCCACTGTCCGCACGCCCACGGTTTGGACGATATTCGACAGCCGGTGTACGATAGTCGGGAAGAAGAAGTTCAGGTTGAATTGTTTTTTATTTTTCTTTAATTTTCAATATAAATTGTTTGTTGTATGGTTTAGAAATGAAAAATAAAACAGTTTTTCAAGTGAATGAATTTATTATTTATTTTATTGATGTTGTTTAATCGTATGCTTTTGAGAAAGCTTAGCTTGTTGGTCTGTCTGTGCACAGATGTAGACAAGAAGAAAGAAAAAGAGTTCAGCAGTGTGAAATGAATTTTCATTGTTTTTCATACTTGCTTGCATGTTGTGATTTATGATTTTTTTTCATGTTTTCAACGTTTCACTCATTCTTTTTTGTTGCCTGTTTTCATTTTATTGATTTCTTCTTACCAAATCATCATCATCATCATCATCATCAACAATAATCTTCTTCATCCAACCAACGTGTTGTTTTTCACAATTCCATTATTCAAATTAATATTTGTTTACAAACAAAAAACAACCCTACATTTCTGCAATAATTTCATTATTTTAATATTGATTATTTTTCAGTTTGGAACAAATGTTGACAAAGTGATGGATTTGTCGTTGGAAAATCGTGATCGTCTGAGCTTCGTGATCGAAGATCATGCTTGGGATAGTGAACAATTTGTACTGTCTTATTACAAGACCGAGATGTGCCAGAAGCCGCCTAGGCTTTGTCGCCAAGGCTACGCTTGTCCGTATTACCACAACAGCAAGGACCGGCGCCGTTCGCCGACGGTCCACAAATACCGTAGCACGGCATGTCCGGCGGTCAAGCACGGCGACGAATGGTCAACGCCTGAAAGTTGCGATTCCGCCGACTTGTGCATCTATTGTCACACAAGAACAGAGCAGCAATTTCATCCGGAGGTGGTTTTGTTATTTTTGTTTGTTTGTTTATTTCAAAACAACAATTTCAGATTTATAAATCCAACAAGTGCAACGACATGATTCAACACGGCTATTGTCCTCGAGGTTCTTTTTGCGCTTTTGCGCACACAGAAGGTAATCAAATCAAATCAAATCAATCAATCAATTGATACGCGCTATTTGTTTGTTTGTTTGTTTGTTTGTTTGCACATCAGTTTACGCATGAAATGTCACTTTCAAAATGGCATCATTGTAATTTTATTTATTTGTTGTATTATTTAATTTTGAATTTGCACTTGCATGTATAGTTAGTTAGTTGATAAATTTTTATTCAATTGCAGGCAAATCATAATCAATGAGAAAATCAATTACAGTAGTGATTATTGTTTTTGTTTGTTTTTGTTATCGATTATAGTTAATTTCTTGTTTTGCCATCAGTTGTCATCGTGGTCAATCGATGATAAAATTACTGTAGTTTTATGTTTTGTAGAAAACGTTAAGAATTAGTTATAAACAGGATAAGAATAAAATTGTAATTGTAAAAGTACAAAATGAAAATAATTTCAAAATTGATCAATTTTTTTTTCAAAATTCATATTTACAACAACAACAACAACAATAATAATAAAAGAATAGAGAAAAATTGATCGTCGTCACGGGCCGTTGAAAATTGTCAGCCCACAATTACAGTAGTAGAACAAGAACAGCTTTTTACAATGGTGCAGAGTGAAAATAGACGACCAACGTGATCACAGAAGAGACAAGCAGGCAGGCAGGCAGGCAGATAGACAGACAGATAGATAGATAGATGGATGGATAGATGGATGGATGCAGAACAGCAAGTATTATAGCAAGTAGCAACAAGCTTTATAGCTAGCTAGCTAGCTAGCTGTGTGTCTTCATTGTTGCCAATCAGCAACAGCAGCAGCAAGTTTGGCAGCTATCGTAGTTTTCAATAGTTTAGTTATTAAAGAGTAGCAGCAGTAGTGGTAAAGTATTCATATAAATAATAGGCTGCGCTTGGTGGCCAGAAGAGAAAGAGAGAGAGAGAGAGAAAAGTCACTATCAGTCAATCAGTTTGTCTGTTGGCTAGTCGGTCGGTTGGTTGGTTGAAGAAGCAAGCTACTATCCGCTTTTATTACTGTCATCTCTATTTATTTATTTATTTATTTATTTGTTTGTTTGTTTATTTATTTTCACAATTGACGACTACGATCAAGTCATACTTCTTCTTTTTTATTTTCACTTTTAAATAGATCAATATTGCTTTGATCAATCAATCAATCAATCAATCAATCTACCTATCTATCTATCTATCTATCTATCATCCAATCATTAATGTTAAAAGAGAAAGAAAATTTTCACTTTCATTTCTGCTCCAATATTTGCATATCGATGAAGAAATAACTGCTAAATTTGTCACTTCTACTTTCACATATTTTCATATTTTATATTTTTAAAAAAAATTTTCTGATCTTGTGATCTAGTTTAAATTCACATTTCTACTTTTGATTAAAAAAAAAAGTTCACATGCGCTCATCATCACTGCTTGTTGCATTTTTTTTCTTTGCTACATTTTGTAAACAACAGCAATGTTTATTTATTTATTTATTTATTTTTCATTTTATTCCAAAATATATCTTCTGCAGGCGAAATTTGCACACTGCGCACCGCCAGCAGCAGCAACAGCAACAACAATAACAACGGCAGCAGCAGTGGCTGCAGCAAGAGAAGACACAGCAACAGTGTGAACAATAGCAGCAACAGCAGCACCGGTTCAACCGATTGCATCATCATGAATAATAGCAGTCGTAAAGGAAATGCAGATTTCGGTATGAAAAATCAAATGACCACCACTTCCAGTGGTCGTCAACCGCCGGTTGCCACTTTGGAAATTGAATCCCAAACTCGAATGAACACCAATTCACCGCCGACTTATTCAGTAAATGTTTATCATTATTATTTTAATTTTATTTGCTTATTATTTTATTATTATTATTATTTTAAAAATTCACTTTCCTCAAACTCTCTCTCTCTCTTTCGTCGAACGGGTTGTTTTTCATCGAATAATTTTCCTTCATTCTTTTTTGTTTACTTATACGGTGACAGTATATTGAAAATGAAGTTTCAATTCAATTGTTTTTTCTATTGTTGAACATTTGTTGTGAAATCAATTTCTCTTTTATTGGTGTAAAAAATTTAATTTCAATTTTCACTTCAGGCTGTACTGATGCAACGTCGCAACACAATGCCTACCACCAGGCCGGTACGGCGAAGGCAAAATTGTACCAATGCTGTCGCGTTTAGTTATCCCAAAGCTCCAGGTTTTGAACGTGACATGCAATCGGTAAGTTTTGTAGTTGAATTTTGAACATATTAAAAATTTATTATTATTATTATTATTATTATTGTTGTTGTTGTTGTTGAAGCCTTATCGTGAACGTGCATGCAGCGGTGGTGGTCTAGGTGGTGAAATGGTAATTGTTGGCAAATGCAAGCAACCTTTGCAAGGACTTTCAGAAGATGTTTCACAAGAGGTGGAGAGTTTTCAAAGTATACGGGCGAGTACGGAAATTTTGCCCAGGGCAGCATCTTTGTCGTCGTCGGCGGCAGCAGCGGTGGCAAATAATCAATATGAACACATGGAAAATTTGGATGCTCTGTTAGGTTGGTAAAAATTGAAAATTTATTAATTTGTGATGGATGAAAAATATTTCCAATATTTAATGTTGTGCATTATCAATTTGAGGTAGTTTGGCGGAAGAATTGAATTTGAACAACGATAGTTTGCCGACAATCAATGAAAATGAAGAACGAAACATTGCCGATGCGTTGACGTTGCCGTTCAGCAATGCTTATGCTTCTTCGGGCTTTTATTCAAATTATCATCCGGTGTCGCAGGTTTACGGTAGTAATGCTGGTGCTGCCGGTGGAGATTGGTGGACCCAGAATGGCATTTGGTATTCGGACGGTACATTAAGCAGCAGCAGCAGCAACATCAATTCAGTGTCGTTCAATCCGTCGCCTCCGGTCAGTATTGTCGCTTGCAGATTCAGCAGTGATTTTGGTCGAACGTTCATGTCCACCGGCAGTCCACATTCGTCGGGCAGTTTATCCGCTGGCAATAGTCACGCATTCAGCTATCCGGATAATAATTTTTCGGTTCATCTTTTTTCTTCTTTTGTTCAATTTAATTTTAATTTTAATTTTAATCTTCTTCTTCTTTTCATATAATAGGCAAAAACGACACCAGACTCGTCGTTCAATCTTTTTGGACAAAACTCTTCTTACAATGATGGGATAAAATTGTTTCCACCTCTTAGTCCAAGTATGAAAAGGAATTTTTTTTTTCTTAATTTATAAAAAAAAAAGTAATAAATTTTTCATTCAAGCTGTTCACGAGATACCTAGACTGCAACGTTTGGACAATCATGTACAACAGCAACAGTATTGCGGTGATGTGCTTCGATTTGGAAACGTTGATTTGGACGAATGCTTGTTACGAACAGCTAACGTAAAAAAAGAAAGATACTATTTTGATTTAATTAAATTTTCAATTTAAAAAAAAATAAATATATGTATACACTTCAGTCTTGTGCAGCTTGGAAGCATGAAGCAGAAGAACAGCGTCGTCGAGCAGAAATAGCAGAACAAGAAAAACTTATGGCAATCAAAGAGAGGGATAATGTAAAAAAAAATTCTAAATTTCACATGATTGATGATTATGATTTATACTTATAAAAATATTTAATCGTATTAATTTTTTTTTCTTGTTTCAGGCACTCAGTCAGTTGGCTAGCATGCAACTGGAGATGCAGATGTTGTGTTCGAAGAGAGCTGCGGCGACGTTGAATCCAGAAGTGTTGAATGCTTGTCAATTGGAACAAATGCGAAATAATCTTCAATTGCAGTTGAATAAAGTCAATCAAGTAAGTTTGATTAGAAAATTTTGTATGCAGAAATAAAAATATAATATATTTATATTCTTCCTCTCTTCTTCTTTATTATATAATAATTAATTTTCAAATCAATATTAATAAAAATGCAATGTGTTGTAATGTATACTTTTTTGAATCTATATAATTTACAATTTGTGTGTGTGTGTGTGTGTATTGGTGATAATTTGCATTTGTTTTTTTTGTTTCAAGCAGTTACAGCTAAACGGTGGTCCAATGTGTGCACGATGTGGACGACATGTGAATAATTCCGTTCCATCTGTCAACTGCCCAGTATGTTCTCCTAGTTGTAAAACTGGATCTAATTCATCAGCTGTTATGACTTGAAATATATTACTATTACTATTATTATTATTATTATTATTACCATTATTATTATTATTATTACCATTATTATTATTATTATTATTATCATTATCATTATCATCATCATTATCATGAATTCTGTCTTTGTTATTAGATGCGATGATTTTACTTTGTTTGCTTTTGATAAATATCATTTTAAATAGGCATTAATTTGCAAAATTTTCTTTTACTTTTGCTTTAAGATCATATTTTGCATAATATTTTCAATTATGCATTTCAATTGTTTGTTGAAAGACATACACTTGTTTGTGTGTGTATATACCATAACCGTCATGAACCCTGTTTTTTTTACTGTAAAACTTGCATGCTTGCTTGTTTTTATCTATTGTTTTGCTTTTTATACAATATATGTAGTGCTTAAATTGCATATGGATTGCGTGATAATGACTGATGATGATGGTTTTCCTCATTATTATTATTTTTTTCCTTTTAAAATTACACTTTACAAGTGTGTTATCGTTTTGCAATTTGTTAAACAAGAACAGTTTGAAAGTGTTCTCATTTATTCTTCTAGCTGTATATTATTATTATTATTATTATTATTATTATTATTATTATTATTATTATTGTTTTTCTTATTTTCAATTTCCCAGTGCAGACAACAGACAAACAAACAAACAAACAAACAAACAAACAGCTCTTGTGTTGTCCTTTTTTCTCATTTACGCTCTCGCTTCACACGCACAGACATGCATGTGTGTGTCCGGTGGTTGTTTGTTTGTTTTTTCAGTCACCGGTGAGAAAGAAGAAAAATGTTTTGTGAAAAATTTAAATTTTTCCACTATCTGCCGCCGGTGCTTGTAGTAGTTGAAAAAGAGGAGGAGGGCGTTGGCTGTTGTATTCTGCAAAATAAAAAAAATGTTGTTCGCAAAAGTTGTTTTTTTTTGCACGTTTGCATATGCAAAAAATTTTTTTTTGAATAATATAGTAAACAACAACAATTTGGTTTTTTTTCTGTTTTGTATTGATACTTTTTATTTTTCAAATATGATCATACATCCAGCTGTGTAAGACAAGTTGCAATTTCT
Source organism: Trichinella pseudospiralis (assembly GCA_001447645.1). Classification (NCBI taxonomy): domain Eukaryota; kingdom Metazoa; phylum Nematoda; class Enoplea; order Trichinellida; family Trichinellidae; genus Trichinella; species Trichinella pseudospiralis. The sequence goes on along the minus strand of JYDV01000128.1, from coordinate 19,418 downwards.
GTTTTTTTTTTCTCTTTTCACACACATAAATTGTTCGAAAAAGAAAAGATTCTGAAAACTGCGTACGAAGAAAGATACGAACAGAATATGAATATTTTTTTAATTGAATAAAAATAAAAATAATAATAATAATAAATATGTAATAGCCAAAAGATTCCAAACACAAACAAAAGATGCAAAACAAATATGAAAAATGAAAACAAATTACATCAATCAATCAGTGAATCGACTAATTTTCACGGTTGTTCAGTTGCTACGCGTTCGTGTAAAATAGTAATAAACTTTAAAATGAAAATACAGTGGAACTCGATTATAGTAGCAATGGGCTTGAAGGACAGAGAATTCAATCGTCATAATCGAGTTTGCATACATTTTATACTTAGTATATTGATAAATTTATGATTAAGTTTATTTCTATCGCAACAGCCCAGACATCGTTATAACCGAGTTAGTTCTACTGTATTTAACAAAAAGCAAATCTATGCTTATTTCATATGAATAATTTGCTTGTGATAAATAAAATTTCAACTATACCTATTCTCATACTATATTCTTTTGCATAATATGCGTAGGTTTTTTTTCTGTTCAAAATTTTAACATCATTTGAAGTGCAGTAAAAAATGAATGAAATTGTTCGTTTAAAAAATGAACAAATAAACAAGCAAAACAAGCCATCTTGGGCATTAAACGTAGTGCAGTGCAAAAAATATGCATATATATATATATATATATAAGAACGGACGACCAGTCGTCGAAAATTTTTGCCAAAGAAACAAATTATAAAAAATATTACTGTACAAATAATAGTGAATAAAAGCGCAAATGAACAATTTCAATTAAAAAGAAAAAACTAACTAACTAACTAACTAACTATATAAAACATGGAAGAACAAAATAATCATGTAATGTTTCTTCATCACTGAGTGCAAGCTTGACCAATTGGAGGAAATTCCAGAACATCATCAAGACGCATATCACGTGTCTGACGATGACCAGCCGCTTCTTCTAATAACAAAATTAATCAATTAATTAAATTTATATGTAGTGAATATGTGTGTGGTGGAAAGTCAGAAAATGAAAGTTAACATGAAAAAAATGTGCACTTTTCATACTTCTTGCTATTGTTGAATGCATCATAACAAAAAAAAAAAAAACAGGCAAGCAACACATATCTAAGAAGATCATGTGCTATGTTATGTTGTGATTGATGTTGTTATAAGAGAGAGTATATTGAAAGTTGCAACGAAGCAAACAAGAAAGAAAACAAAAACAAAGCTAAGTGGTTGAAAGCAAAAAGTAAAAATAAAAAAATAACATGCATAAAACAAGCAAAGAAAAAAATATTATTAATAATAATGGGAAATAATAATTAAACAATGGTGATGAACAAAAGAAAACAATTGAGATGACATTACAGACGTCCAGTGCACCAGTTGGTGACGTGCTACATTCAGTCGACTCAGCGACAATACCGTGATAGCGGGATGTAACTTCACCGGTGGAAAAATTGCGCGGTTTTGTAGTGGTGATCAACGTAGCCGTCGACGTTCCGGGTATCTCGCCACGAGACAATCTTCTCGACGATTGAAGCAGCCTAAGCATGATTAAAAATATTGTTGGATTGTATATTAATATATATATATATATATATATATATGTATTGTATATTTGTAAAATATACCGATGCTGTTTCTGTAGAACACATTCTCCACCTTCTTGTCGATTGAAGTTGTATATGTACATGTAGCCGTCAGTAGAAGCAACAACCAATCGTGGCATTGTTTTCATTCTGAAAAAGATCAATTTCAAAATAAAAACATTCGAACACATTAAAAGACAATATGAAAATATTTTTTTCAAAAAAATAATAAATAAATAAATATATATATACGTCATTATTGCGCATATGCTTTTGCAACCAGCTCGAGGTAAACGTGCCGTTGCAAAAGCTCGTTCTTGTTGCAAAATATCCGATACTTGGGATGGCAAATAGTTGGCCGCTGTTCGACTGACAAACGATACCCAATCTTGTACAGTATTCAAAGATTCCGACTCATTTTGACTTGATCAATAAGAATAATTGAAATTAGATATCTTTCTAAATAAAATAAAATTTGCTACAAATACCTAGGCGGTGATGGTTCCAATTTGAAAATGTGAATCGTTTCTGTATTGCTAGTACAAGCCAAAAATGCCGAATCCATACTAAATGCCAGAGAATAAATCGATGCACATCTAAATATTAACAAAAAAAAAAAGAAAAAATTAACAAAAAAAAGAATATATATTATAAGCAACCAAAGTACCGTTTTATTCCCCTTCGAAATTCAAAAAGTCTTTGCCCTCCGGGAATGGCAAACACTCGAATTACCGTTCCCTGAAAAAAAAATAATTATTCAAATTTATTAAAATATTGAAAAAATAATTTCAATAAAAAAAAACCTTTTCCGATGCTGAAGCTAGAAGCGTTCCTTCAGCGTTGAACTTCAACGCGTTCAATGGACCATTGTGAGCAGGAATAACTGACAATCCTTGCTAAAAATTATAAAATAAATTGATTGAAATTAAACAATTTCATCCAGTACAATAAAGTTAAAATCATACCAAAGTAGCAGCATCAAATAAGTGCACCTCGCCTGAGTTGGTCGAGCCAGGATAAGCAACAAAGCTGACGTCGGCCGGTGTTAGATCGCACAGACCGCTCGGATTGGACGGAGTGTCCCGAATTGTATGCAGCACTTTCATATCTCGTATGTTGTGCACAAATATGCTGTCCTCCAGACAAACAATCAAGCGCTAAGAAAAAAAATCAAATAATTGTTTTTTTTTAAATAATCATAAATAATAATTATAAAATCATAAAAGTTAATATACAGTAAGAAATAATATATAAAATATCGTCGTTTGAACAAGCTTTCACGTGCGTTTGGCAAAGCAAACAGGATTCGATCCGAATGGTCGCTTTTCATAAAATTGGGCTTCGTGTTTGAACAATCATTACAACAACGCTGACACAAATTTCAAATAGTAGGTAGCAATAGTAATAGTACAAACAACATTATAAACATTAATTTCAGCTTAATTGAAACTTCATCGCCTGACCAACTCTTCAATGCTCTACGGCTGAGAACTGAATCAAACCCATTCAAAAGTGTCAATCATTAAAATTGCTAACAAGCCGTTGATTTTGCCTTTGCAATTCAAAGAACAATTTTCAAATCACACAATACTATCAAATTGCCTTTGGAAATAAATTTCCATTTTTTTTCTTATTTATTTATATACAATTAAATATGTACTGAATTTTGGTTGTTGTTTTTTTTTTTTGTAATTTTGATATATTGTTCAGAAAATGAACAACAACAGCAACTGTGAAGCGATCATTCAATGTCGAAGAGAAATAATCAATAATGACCACTGAATAAAGCGGCTAGCAGATGCTGATGAAACAAAGACATACGCATACAATACAAAAGTTATCGAATATGAATAAAACCACAATCTGCAAACATTTGAGATAGCCTAAATAATATAAAATTTCCACAAATAAAATTTAAAAATATTTGAAATTGAAAAACAATTTTATTACTTTCCTAATAATTTGTTTAAAAAAAAAAGACAAGCAAATTAAAAAATGGGAAATTATCACTTATTAATGTGAAAAATAAAATATCAGTCTTTTGACTGAGGTCAGCTGCCTTGACCCGCAGAACAATAAAACTATCACATGCATGTTCATTATTATTACATATCACTTTTCCTCCCACCACCACCACTACATAACAAGCAAGATGACCTTTGTTGAAAAAAAAAAAGTATATCAAATAGAATCACAAATGATACATTAAAAAAAAGGAAAAATATAATTATGCATAATAAATAAAATTTATGATAATTGTAAATTTTTTAAGTGAATCATCATCACAGGAAAATGGAAAAGATTGAAAGAAATATTTTATTATGGAAAATGCTATAATAATAATAATAATAATAATATTCGTGCATTTTCATTCTATTTTCACACCAACAACTGATTTGTTTGTTTATTTAGCAGCAACTTCCAACTAGCAAAAGTTTAAGCGCAGCAGCACAACTTGATCACACTCGTGACGCAAAGTAAAGAATGAGTTCTATTAGCTTTAGCTTCTTGACTAACCAACTTTTTATCAATTGCACAACATCCATCTCCTGCTCATTACAATACATGCAATATTTTATTATTTCAAATTACAAGTGTTGATCTTTTTTCAAAAATTTAAATAAAATCATACAACACGAAATATGAGTAACTGTGTCAAAGAGAACATGACGATGATGATTCAGGATGAAGATCAATATTTTCTATGAAAGCGCCAATGCATTTATGATCGATAAAAATTTGACGACAATAATGCCGCAATTGAAGAAAATTAAAAGCAATATAACAATTCAGAACTGGAATTAGCATTGAAAATTTTGAAAACAAATTAAAGTTTTGCACATTGGAACGTTTTTGAGATTTTTCTACCATTAATCCCCATTTGCATGACGGAAACGTTCTCTTGTCAAATTTATTAAACCGTGCAAGAAGAAATATATTAATAGGCCCGCGCTGTTACTATTTTTGCTATATGCTTACTACTCACCAATCGATTCAGTCGAATTGCTAAAATGCTGTTCGCGTAATTTTGAGTGCAAATCTCTTGCTTTTTTAAAAAATGACATATTTCCAACTTTCTTGGAGCACTGAGAGAAACTGAAGTGACCAAACTGCTCGAGAAAAGACGCTCAATAATGCAAACGTCACTGTTGTCTAAAATTTATTTATTACAAAAACATTTTTCTTAATAATAATTTATAATTTACCTGTATTTTCCAAAAGTAAATCTAATTCATCCACTTGACCAAGAGTGTACAGTCTATACCCGTTCGATGTTCCAACAGCCAGAGAACTGCAATTAACAAAATGGAATATGAATATCGAAATATTCTTAATCACTAAGTCGAGAGAGCTCTTACGTAGCGTCCTGATTAAATGCTAACGTCAAAATTTCTTCATTGCTCACAGACATACGGAACTTCTGAAACAAACAACCAAAACTCATTAAAACTTCCACCAACTTTCCAGCTTCAAATGCTCAACTTTACACACTGTTCAGTGGTAATTTTATTTATTTTAACATGTCACAAATCAGGTATTGTTTACTTTACAAAAAAACAAAGTTTTTCATTGAAAAAAATTGCAACGCGTTGTGAAATTGTTGAAAGCAAAAATTCTGAACATAACAAACACATGGACGCGAGCAGGTAAACAAGTTGGCCGACCGATGGCGATTCAACAACAATAGTATACAGTAATATTGATAATTAGGTAAACACATGAGTTGATGGCTATTTTTACACGATTGTTAGAAATATTAATTAAAAAAAAACATCGACCATACGATTAAAGAATATTAAACTTTGATGAACAACACAAGTAACTGTAACAAAAAATATTATGATTTTGTTTTTTTCTATTATTTCTTCTTGACAAATGGCTGTTGTCAACTGCTAGACTGAAATGATAAATACTGCTAAAATATATATATATATATATATGTTAACATTATATTCTAACGTGAAGATTGGTTGATATAAAATCATACAGCCTTTACTTTTGTCGAATGCATTTATGCAACACTTCTAAAGTTGGCAACCTTAGCGATTCTTTGAAGTTTTAAGGAACTTAATAAAATTACACAAATAGATGTTAATTAGCCGCTAAAACAACTGGTTCTATACATTTGAAAAAGCAATAATAAAAAATAAACAGTGAAAATATATTAATCTCTTCGTATACCTGAATGCTTTTCTTCAGTTACTAATTCCGTAGCTGATGTTCGCGCATGCTGTGTCACTGCATTTAATTAATCACAACAAAGAGCTTATTAACATGTTTGGATGAACGCATATACACTATCAATTGTGCTTTATACTAAGTTCTACGGCAAATATTATTCACATATTCGTTACGTTTGTGTAAAGAATTAAACGCTAGGTCGCGAGATTACAACTCTTTGCTTCCGCACATAATTTAATTACCAATCACTTTTCGAGTTACATTCGTACGTCCTTCAATAAATATAATTACACAAGAGAATGAGTAAGCAGATTAATTTGCCCAGCAGATCACATTTCAAAGTTTACATGCAATTTGTAAATTTTCTCCCGTAAATGATCAAATTGCAAAATGACAGTCCTGTTGAATGCAAAAAATATTTACATTTTTGAAAAATTATTGTAGAAATAAAACCCACGTTCTCAAAAATATTATAGTATTGTGCACATTTGTATGGCATAAAATCAATTTACAGTATTTCAACTTCAATGACGTTTGTGTTCAAAATGTTTTGTTTTTTTGTACTTTTTATAACATCGATGCAAATTCATCTTTATATTTTTCTGCAAAAATTTAATCTTATTGTTCACAGATAGATTTTAAATTTAGGTGTTTAGATCCAGAGAATTTTTGTTGTTCAATTGATGGTAATAAGAAAAAATTAGAAATTTAATTTGCAATTGAAATTAATTTAATGATATTTTTTGCTTTCAAACGTCAGGATTTTGCATTAGTTGTTGTTTAAAATGTTTGTTTATTTGACGTTAAATATTTGTACATTTGTGAAACAGAAAATTGTCTTTCAATTTATTTCATTTTAACTATTTTTATTCTATTTCTATTCTTTTATTCTATTAGTCTATTTAAAATTTTCAATTTCTGATTTAATAAAAACCTGAGGCAATTTTGTGACAGTTTATTTTTTCTACAACTTCTAAGTTAAAATGTAGTTGGAAAAGTATATTGTCGCATTTTATTATTTTTTTTATCTCAGGACGTAGCAAAAGAATAGTGAAATCTATTATTTTATAATACAATACATAATCTATTACAATTACAGATCTATTTTTGGTATATTTTTTTCAAGAAATTTTTGAAATTAAAAATGTTAGCTTAACTTATGTTTTAATTGAATTAATTCCAATAATTTTGCAGCTTGCATCTTTTGTACTTCCTCTGTGATTTAACTTTACTTTTTCCTCAGAAAAATAAAAGAAACAGGTACTATCATTTTGGATGTCTGAAAAATTTATTTAATTAGACAAGAAAACAATAAATTTTGTAATTTATGAAATTCAAGTGTCCAAGTGTTTACAATATATGAATTAAAAAAATTTTTTAAAGATAATACAACGAGGTGCATGATGAATTCAGCTTAATACTGCAGTCAAACCAGCTTCGCAGGCTTGTTTGTCAGATTTCAAAGCTTCACATTTGTGATTCATTGTTTCCAAATAACTTTTTTCTACTTGCTTATATTCTGGTTCAAGGCCAAAGCATTTGCTGTAGCTGTCCACAAGATATTTCACCACTTGATTTGTTTCGTCAGTAGCACAAGTGCATGCTGTTTCGTGTAAATTTACAATAAATTTTCGGCATGGTTCTCGAGTTCTAAAATCAACTACTAATCAATTAAACAAATAGGGATAAATAAGCATATTAATAAAAAAAATATTAATTACTCTTTGAAGCAAGTCACACCGACGGCGCACAATTCTTTGAAAAGCTTCTCTCCACTGAGTATTTTGTCAAAAGGAGATTTTTTATTTTCATTAAAAAGTTTTGTCAAGCATTTTTCAACAACATCATGCTTATCAGCGGGACAAACTTGAGGATTTCTTAGCAATTTTAAAACGTACTTTGCTACATCGTGAAGAATAAATTCATTTCTAAATAATACTTTTCCATGTTAAATTAAATAAAGCAATTTTGATTTATTTTTTATACTAATAATCAAAACTTTAAGCAAAAAGAAATTATATAATTGATAAACTTTGCAACACTTCTGAAACAAAAAGAAAATTAATTTTCAATTGAATCTTACATGTGCATAAAAAGTTACATAGAAACAGAAGATACTGCAAATGCAATACAACAGTGTATGCAAATTTATTTAAAAAAAATATATTTTGAAAACTTACTCGTCAAAATCTTTTTCAGCTTTGGCCATGTAGTCTATTTTTGAAGGAAGTCCATTTTCTATGGGAAATTTGAAATTTGGCAACGTTTTCTGAATGCACTGTTCTACAATAGCATTTGCCTTTTCAAAATGGCTGTCCATGCAGTTGTTTTCTGGTACTGAAAGATTTCTAGCATTGGGAAACCATTCGGGATTTAAAATTTTTCTAAACACAAAAGCGTCCAACTGTTTTCCAATGAATCCTTCTTCATCATCGTCATCACTCTCCGGTGTAGACTTGAATTTGTGAAAAGCCGGCTTTGCACATCCGTTGCTGAAATTTATAATTAAAATTTTATTTTAAAGAAAATATGAACAATTTTTTCGTCTCCAAAAGTGCCACAAGCTCACTTGGTAAGACATTCTATTGCTTTTTCAGAAAATGCTTCAGCTGTGTGATAAGTGAATATTTTCCCAAGTTCTTGATCATATTTTCGGTCGACACATTTGTAAAAGTTTGCCACATCTTCTGCACAATCGGATGTTGCATCAGCAGATGTTGCAAAATACAGAAAGCAAAAAGTGATCAAACAAACAGCAATAGCATTGCAAAATTGAAGAGCCATTTTCAGTCGACGAACAGCAAAGTTGAACTGCTTAAATTGCTATTTTGCTGGAGCTTTTAAACTACCAAAAACAGGACTGACCTTTCAATCTTTGAAATTGGTTTTTCTTGTTACTTGCACTTGCACATGTCACTTGGCAAAATGATTGCACTTGATCAAATGATAATCAGTTGAATGAAAATGGGAGTAGTGTCATGCATGGTGTTGTAGAAACTTACATACAATTTCATCAATTTTATAATTTAATTAAAAAAAAATATCTGCACATATATATATATATATATATTTGTAATACTTTTTACTTCACATGAAATTTTAAAAATGCTGCACTATTATTTATAGATTAACTTATGGTCAATTTCATGAAATAAATTTTTTACAATCTATAAATATAAGTAAAACAATATATTTTCATTATAAATATATCAAACATCTCTTAGTTTTGATAATGCTCGAGCATTGATATTTATTATAAGGATATCTATCAATCGTTTCATAATTTTGTTTTTGCAAAAACGGCAACTCCCAATGTTCACAGGTTGCCGTAGGGCAACAATAATTTCTCCTTCAACACAGCAACGGTGCCAAATTTATGTGACTTATTCAAACTGGATGAATGATGATGAAAATTCACTTTCGCTTCAAAATTCAATGATCATGTTTCAATCAAAAACAAACAAAGTTAATAAAAAAAATGTGAAAACCCGGTATTTTGATTTCGGGCGTGGCCTTGCAAAAATCTACTCTGACAAAAGACGAAAAATCAAGTAGAAATTTAGTACAAAAATTAATTTATTTTTTGCTTGCATAATGTCAATTTTTCAAGGCTGTCCTGTTCTTCATGCAACAAACAAGTATGTGCAATTATCGTTATAAATTATAAAAAAAATATAATTTCTGAAAATTATAAAATTTATTTGTATTTTAAAAGTGTTCTCTGAATGCATATAAAATGCGCTTTGTTCTGAAAATTTTGAAAAACAATTTGCAATTAATTATGGATAGATAAGAAATGTAATTAACTGCTAGGAAAAGCTTGTAAACATACCATCTTCACAAAATTATCATTTCACTGGAATATTGACCTTATTTTGTTAATTTCTAATTTAATGCTAAACCGGACCGCTTTTGGTCACTCCTACATCTTGCTGACATTTCTTCTGCATTATCAAAATTGAAAATTCATACTTTAAATATTATAAAATTTACTAAATATAAAGTTTAGAATGTAAAAGTGCAAAGTATGTAAATAAATTTTATAATAGCACAAACAATTGAATAATATAATTATTCAGCAAGTGGAGGAAAAGATTTCTCATCTTGTAACGCACAAAACTTCTGTGTTCTTTTTTAATTACAGTTATGGCGTCTATTGTTCATATTTAGTTTTATTCTTAGCAAAATATCAAAACTTTCAAAGTCTATTCTTTCCTTTAATAATTCTTATAATCAAACAACAGCTGTTATTAGCGCAAATAAGCAACATGCATGTAAATTGTTTTTGTAAATAAATAACAACAATGCATATGTAAATTTGATCATTTTTTTATCTGTTAATTGCTTAAACATGCTTTTGAATAGCAATTTTATCACATTTTATAATAAAAATAAAAGTACTAAATAAACAAAAATGATTTATTTAGATTCAAATTAAATTTATGCAAATGCAAATTTTTTTTAATGAAACGGTTCAATACTAGAAATGCTAAAACCTACTGAAAAATAATTTATTACATCTATGTGAAATAATTTATAGTGTTTCACAATAAAAAATTGCAGTGTTCAAAACACATTCAAACAAAATGTTTTCTTTGCTTTCTGCGCGCCATTATTAACTTTTATCTACCCAGTGTTCATTAAATGAAACAAAACTTTGAGAGCACCTAACACTACTTTTATAGTAGCTTATTATTATACTTTTATAGCAATATTTTTGCTTATATTTTTGCACATTAATTCTTTAGATGGCATATTTATAAAAACACTTCAAAAAATTTATCTTTAAACATATCATTATCAATGAAATCGGCAAAAACTGATTTTTGATACAGTTCTAATTCTTTGTTAACAGTTTAATATCTACTCTGCATAACTATCTCAAGGCATGCATTCCCATAGCTGAGACATTACTCTGCTTGCATATATATATATATATACAAAACATGGTTATACTATTACGTGTTCCATTTACTAAGCATTGGGCTGTTCTCGACATAAAACGGCAACAAATAGGTTAGGGGATATTTTGTCTACAACAGTGACTCAGACTCTGTTTTCGCGTGTCAACTGCTTTCTGACTACGTTTTGTTAGAGCCATTCTTCTAACATGGTTTGGAGCAATTGTTCAGCTGTGTCCGACCAACTGCTGGGGTTATACCACAGCCAAATATCAAAATCTGTGAACTCTCTGCACTGGAAAGCAATTGCTCATGCCATGTACAGAACAGTTGGCGGAAATCAGCATTTGTTTCTCTTTATCCTCTAAGACAAATAACCCCTAATTATATGAAAATACTTATATATTGGTGCAAGACGGACTGTTATTTAAGTAAGAGGAGTGCTTTCAAGCTGCATAACGGTTTATCTAGATTGCTGATCTATACTTGCAACAAAGCGGTCACGTAGGAGTAATAAAGTAAACGCGACGATGGGCGAAACAGAAATGTCTACCAGCCATGACGCTTCAACACATTTGTCATTGGCGGACAAGGATTCATTAAAAGGAAGAAGATGTGAACGAGTAAAGACCATCGTCATTTCAAATCAGGTTATAAATGTCATTGTGTTACCTCCAGCGGTTGAAGATTTAGGCAGTGATAACAGAGTTGAGTACCAACCTGATGACTTGGAGGATACATCTGAATCAGCAAGTGAATTAGAAGTCAAAGAAGAACTTGACATGGGAGAGTTCGTAGATATCAAATTTACCCAAAAAGAAGTGTCAGAAAATGTAGATATGATGTTTCCGGTGAAGCAACTTCAACCGAACAAAAATCTTCAACATATCGCTTCTGTGACATCATTAGAAGGGTAATCAAAAACTTTTACAGACCAAATGATAAACCATATCACATTCCAGTCAAATTTATATGCCAACTGAGAATGCAGCAATCGGACATTCACTGTATCACCGCAGAAGATACTACAGTTCATTGTCCTGATCAGTTGTCTGGCTATAACTTCCTTCTTGAAGCAAGTCACTACTAGTCGACTCAGCCAGACATGTGTGCATGGATAGCTGTCAATACCATGAGTCGAAATTGTTTCATAGAGATAAAATAGCATATCCACATGGATAACAACCAGAAACTGCCTATAGGTAACAAAATGAGCAAAGTAACCCTTCTGTACAGTTTACTTAACGCTAGCCTTGTCCAGTATGGCATATATCATGAGCAACTTAGCATCAACGAATCAATAGTACCATACCTTTGTCGCCATGGGACCAAAATGTTTATAAAAGGCAAGCTGATTCGCTTTTGCTACAAAAAGTGGATCCTACATGAGAGCGATAACTACCCTTATCACACGATTATCTATTCAGGAAAAGAATTTCAAGTTTTGAATGTCCCTTTGAACACCAGAGTTGCCACTCCCACGGTTGATGTTATTCTGAAAGCTTAAAAGCTACCAAACATACATTAGTCCTTGACAACTTCTTCACAACTGGTCAAGTGAGCAGAATTGAGCCGAAAGAAATTGAGAGATACCGGAACGATATGACCATATTGCACCGATGGCGCTGCCAAAATGATGATGCCGGACAAAGAAATAAAAGAAAAGCGAGGCGCTTTCGACTACTGTTGATAATAAAAAGAATGGAACGTAAGTATGGATGTATGTATGGAAAGATTCGTGTAGTTAAATGGAACGATGATGCTATCGTAAACATAGCCAGTAACTACATGACTCACAGTCCTTTACGCACTGATCAGGGAAGAGTGAATGATCAGCGAACAGAAATACCAATACCCAATTTAGTTCGATCATACAACTTTTGTATGGGAGGAGTAGACCTTCTTTATTGACTATCAGCCTATCAGCCGACCATAGTATGCAAAAAATGGTACTGGCTTTACTTATCAATGCGCTGAACGCAGCGACGGTGGCTGCTTGGCGTATTCACTATTTTATGGAAAAAAGACCACTAATTTCATTGCCATGTTGTTGTTCTCGGCTTGCTGCAGTCAGATCAGAGTGCGCCACCAAGCAGTTTAACGTTACAACTACACACCATCCGGTTCGATGGTGTAAACCATATTTTTACTACAGGATCACAGGGACGTTGTGAAGTATGCCTACATTTATGACATGCACTCCGTCATAACTGGTAACATTTAATATGATACTAAATTTATTAAAGCATATTTCACATTAAGCAAAAATATCTTTCTGAACATTATTTATTTAGTTAATCTTACTGTTGTCTTCGGGTCACATTGACTCGTTTTGATTTTCAACATAAAAATGAGTACCAAAATTATTGACTGCCAATGTTGAATTTTTTCGACTTTTCCTCATTTCACCTTATCTGCATACACTGAACTTCCTACGCGTCTGTCATTCATAGTAACTGCTGTATGCACTTTACACATATGAAAACTCTCCTGGGTGAATTTGACCCCATGATCGACCTACTGCTGCTTTATCAATATTGAATAAACAATGCAGCATCAATCACTTTAAATCTTCTATAGTTTATGTAAGAAAATGTAAGACGAATTTTATTTAATCGAGTTCTAGCGTTATGCACACGTGTTGTTTTGTTTTTTGTTGGTAGTGGATGAGAAATGGAACTGACGTTAGCTGAGCAGAAGAAACTGTTGAATGAGTCAGTTATACCACAACTCCCCTCCTGCTGTCAGTATACTGAGTGAAATAAACAGTTGTTTATTGTCTTCTCCTATGCACACTTTATGGACAGCTGTACTTATGGTTGTTGTTTTACTGACTGATAGTCACAGCTGTCCGGGATAGGATCCTGCATAACTTAGGGTTTGCTCAATCCAGAGCTTGTCAAAAACAATTCATTCAGTAAAACAATCTCTTAGTGACCAGCTAGAAAAATAGAATCTTCAATCTAAACTATTTTCTTAAGTTGCAAATTCGCTACTTGCTAGTTAGATTTCAGCTAAAAAGTGCATACTGTTTAGCTGTTAATATTTTTAAAAAATAAGCTTCAGGCAACCTGTAAGTGATGAAACTCTGGCCTCATCTGAAGAGGAGGACACAGATATTAGCGATGTGGCTTCAGAGTCAGATGATTCCGTAGTTGAAGACTCAAACCTAGATTATGAAACCTGACGAATATGCTTCATAATCTAGGTTTGAGTCTTCAATTACAGAATCACCTGAGAGATTCAGTAACATGGAAGAAAAAATTACATCAGTATTATCTGATTTCATAAAAGAAGCATGGGTGTCTAAAAATGGTAAGGTCAAATGGCAACCAACATCGCTGAAGATAACGGGAAGACTGTTTGCCTGCAATGTTATAAAAATGATTCCAGGACCAACACGATGCACTTAACAGGATCACTGACATCGCTTCTTCTTTTGCGGAATGGGTCAACTGGCTGCGGCATTTATTCTGTTTTTTCAAAAATATACATAACTTAATAGACAAGTTCAGTTGCATGCAATCAAAATTATTAATGTTCAAGTTTGTGATATCACGTAATTGAGATCGCAGTTTTATTTAAATGAAAAAACAGCATTATTTTGTTCTTCATGAACCCCCCCCCCCCCCCCCATGAATTAGTGCACCTACGTTGTGCACTCAGCAAGTGCATTTACAATTTTACGGTATGCCGCAGACAAATAATCATGGCGAGTTGACCACGCAGCGAGTTGAACTAGACTCCATCTTTTGCGCTTTTCATTCCAACTCCATTGAAAATGTCATTCTAGAAATGACTAATCTGCAAAGAAGAAGCTGCTCTCCGGAAACTTGGAAACTTTTTAATGTGACTGATTTACGTGCCTACATAGACCTTCTTATATTAGGTAGAGTCTACACGTTCCGAGATAAAGCCACTGAAGTGTGTGGAACGCTGAAAAAAAGGGCAATTTTTCCAGCAGCCATGTCTCTGAAAAAATTCCATCAGATATCGAGAATAAAGCAATTCAACAATCATAGTTCCAGGGCTTCAAAAGACAAGTTGGCAGCAATGAGAGTAATATGGGATACATGGGTTAAAAATCTACCAAAAATGTATAATCCTTCCGAAAACGTTACAATTGATGAGCGACTGTATCCTTTCAAAGGCTGATGTCTATTCAGACAGTACATGGCAAAAATCCGGCAACGTTTGCCATTAAGTGTGGGGTAGCCTGTTGCCCAAAGTCAAGCTACTCATGGAATATGCAAATTTACACTGGCAAGCTGTCAAGTGGAACTCTCGAGAAGAACCAAGGCATGTGAGTGGTTCTCGACAGAACAAAGAACCTTAAAGGTCATAATGTAACATGTAACAACTTTTTTACATTGTACTCACTGGGTGTAGAACTAAGAAAAGAGAATTTGACTTTGGTTGCTACGCTAAAAAAACAAGCCAGAGCTACCATGAGCAGAGAATTAAAGTCTTCAAGATTTGCCTTTCCTAAAGATTGCAGCATCATATCATACGTCCCATAAAAGAACAAAAATGTTTTGGTTCTAAGTCCCATGCACAATGATACCCGAGTTAGCGACGGAAAAGGCAGCAAGCCTGACATTACAATAATAATAAAGGTGGTGTAGATAATTTAGACAAAATGACATCAACGTATTCTTGCTAAAGAATGACTGCTGGATGCCATTAGGCATATCTTACAACATCTTAGACGTATCAGCATACAGCGCCTTTCTTCTTTGGACAGAAAAACATCCAACGTGGAATGCAGGATGGCTGCATAAGCGTCGATTATTCTTGAGCGACTTGACAAAGCTGTAGTGCAACTAGAAATGATGAGGCGCAAAACACTGCCCAGAACAGCAGCAGAAAAATCAGCAGTTGAAAGATTGCGGAAAGATGCTGAGCAACTATCTACAAGCAACACTACTGATACGGATACAGGTAGTAAAAAAAGAGTCCGGTGTCAACTGTATTTCAAGTGGCAGCAAGACGACCGTACATTGTAAAAAATGCCAAAGATACATTTGTAAAATCATGCACAATCATATTGTAATTTAAGTGCAAAAGAAATTTAACCCTTTCAGTCCTTAATGATTTTCCCTTGTCAGAAAAATTTGAAAACTTTGGAAATGAATGCTATTAGGGGGGGGTATTAGGCTATTATGCTATGCGAGAAGTTTGAGAAAAAATAATTGGCGCGGTTATAGTTTTCTGAGATGTATCATATATAATACTTGGGGATAATGTAATGCATCATGTTGTGGATTGTAATCGTCATGTTTCCACTTTTCGATCGTTTTTGGTTATCAGCGCTATGTATTTGCTTTTATTGTGACAAATTGTTTATTTTATTATTTTTTTTTGATACTGGTAATACTTGGGTTCATGAGATTGATTCAAATACTGCAATTATACTGGAAGGTAAATATTTGTATTAACTATGTCCAGCGTACTGAAATAATATCCTAAAGAAGTGGTTAAATGAGGTTTATTTATGGAAGAGCTGAAAGCACTTTTTTGCTTTGCCTATGCACAGAGGTGCGTTACAATTTATTCAATAGACAAACGTTAATTTTGAGCAATGACCACAT
This sequence comes from Trichinella pseudospiralis, assembly GCA_001447645.1. Taxonomy (NCBI): domain Eukaryota; kingdom Metazoa; phylum Nematoda; class Enoplea; order Trichinellida; family Trichinellidae; genus Trichinella; species Trichinella pseudospiralis. The sequence goes on along the minus strand of JYDV01000128.1, from coordinate 3,105 downwards.
CTTCGCTACATCTGGCCAATGCGCTACCATATCTTTCTGCGCATCTTCCACAACTGATGGCATTTATCTTGCTCCGCTTGACGTGGTTGGCTCAGATAATTCTTCCACTGTTGTCTCCCTTCTTCTTCCCCGCTGTGGTGTAACCGCTTTGTTTGTGAGGCGAAGCAACTCACTTATGCTGGTCATAAAGGCCAGTAAATCCATGCTGTAGGATTTTTCTCAGAAAAGAGATCACGCTCTCTTCGATAAAGGAGCCATGCGTGTGTCGCTGCCGTGGCAATAACACAAAAGAATATAACCTTCGTCCAGTTGCGACTCTTGTGGAATATTGTGAAATATTTCATCAGTTCAAAAAATCTAAAGCGGCTCATTCTGCTGGCAATGCCCTCCAGTCTAAACGCTCTCGACCAGTACATCCGGTAACGTGACATAGACACCAATCCCATCTTCATCAGTATGCCAGCTAGTTGTTCAATATCGCATGTGGAAGATTTGGTAGTTAGTTTTGAGTGACATACAAAGTTGACTGTTCAGCAATTGGTTGGAACATATCATTTGTAAAATTTTTTTTGAAGTATTCAATTGTACTAAGAAGTTTTCTGACTTCTGGAAATGTGCCTTAGGTGCTTCTAAAAATATCTTACCTGAAAAAGATTGCCGCCAAGTGCAATCAACTTGCTTCAGTTGTCGTTTCATCCAAACAACGCTACTGCGACTGCTCTCTTCGTCATCACTGTTATCAGATACAACAAAAACAGTAGAATCATCTACATCTTCATCCGATTTACTTTCATGCTCATTTTCACTATCTATTTCTTGTTCAGATACGTCTGCGTCAGGAAAAACACTCAGAACTTCAACTTGAACTACTCGGCGGAAAGAGCTATCCGAACGCACTCTCCGTTCACAGTCAATTGGAGTAAAATGAATTCAAAATAGATAACTTGAGAATTTGAACCAAGATGTAAAAATAAAAACGGTAAATAAATAACAACAACGCCTGCAATCATGCAGCATTGCATTGGAAAGAGCAATATTGTGACAACTTATCCTAGGTATAGGCTGCAGATGTTCACAGTATCACCGCATCGCATAATTTCAACTCTGTCTAAAGCTGTCCAAATGCAATTTGTTGTTTGTTTACAATATAAACACTTTTTTCTAGACTTCGCGATATGTATCATATATAATACTTTGGGACGAGCATTGGGGTCTGGCCAAAGTATCATATATGATACAGCAATTTGAATCAATCTCATGAACCCAATAATAACACAAAACAATCAAGTTTTCACAGATATCACATATTAGCTCTAACTCTCATATGAAAAATTCACGCATTACTGCGGTGCATGATGAACAATCAACAACCCTTCAAAGTAACACATGTCAGCCAGCTCAAAATCAAGTTTAATAAATCCCACCCACCAAGCATGCAACAGAAATTCAAACCACAAAATTCCTCAGGGATAGAGTGAACACATCCATTATTCTTAATACTCAGCCAGAGGTTGCTACACGAAATTGTTACTTCACCACAAGGTTCCAAAGGAGATGTATCAGATATGATACGTCAGGACTGAAAGGGTATAACTGTAAAGGTGCAAGAGTGAGATAATGTATGATAAGTGTTCTATACAAATTTTACTACGGCGCAATATAGAAGTATCGCAAGATCAGTATCAGTAAGCTGCGCTACGTCTTACAAAGCAGCATCCCGCCCCAGCAGTTACTCTAAGCCAGCAGCCTCACACCAGTCTTGGGGGCAAAAATTAATATATTACTGGTGGGCAAATGATGCATTAAAAACTGCGCACCGGATTTTGTTGTTGTTTGTTCGGCAGTAAGCCGCAGATCCTGCCGCCTAGCCGGAAGCCGTGGGTATTTCTTGAGCCGGCTGTAGTACATGAGCCGCAGATCCTGCCGCCTAGCCGGAAGCCGTGGGTATTTCTTGAGCCGGCTGTAGTACATGCTGTTCCGGGCCTGGTCCCACGACGGGAAATAAGCGGCAGTATCTAAGATGGTGGTGGCATTGCTTGCCAGCTCATCATAAATTTCCGATACCGGCCTCGGATCCTCTGCAGCCAGTGTCTTTTCAATTCATTCAGCTGCTGTTGATGGTAAAATGCATGTGCATCAGCTCGGTGCATGTTCGCTTGTGCGGATCACATCTGCGGCATCCAGGTTAGTGTATAGTTTTCCAGGGCAACCCCTCATTCCCTAAATTCGAAACGAAAATGCAAGCTCATGATATTACACAATAATAACAACGTGCTACATTAAAACAATTTTGCTTACAGATCCGCATATCCAACATTTGTCGTTGCGATTCGTGCGTTTCAAGGTGTAGCACTTTGTACACAAACTTTTGTTGGTTCCTTTGAGTATATGCAAACTGAATTTTCTCACTCTCCATTAGCAACAGCTCTCAACTACAAAGCACCGAACAAGACCAAAAACTAGGAAAAATGAAATTAACGGTTTTGAATTCCATTTTAAATAACCATTTTGCAACATTTACTTTTCATTTCTAATTTTATCTACAACTGAAGATCAACTTGTGATATCCCTTGTGGCACTAATGTCTTTTGTTGATACTGCAAAAGAAAATTAATTACACACAAATGGCGCAGAAATGCTGACATAAAAGAACGGGATGTTCATTGCAGAGTAAATTTCAAGCAACTCTTCTGTTTGGTGCTGTCCATCACATTTTTCTCTGCTTTCAAAGTGCTTTACTTTTATCCATCCACGTTAATATATACTGTTTCAAAAAATGACAACCAACAGTTGTTTGGTTCATCAGGTAAATTACGTTTTAGCCAGCAATTATATGTGATTTATGTATAAGATACTTTTTCGTTTGTCAGAAATTGTTCAGATGACTAGCTAAAGGCGATTTTACTACTATGGGAAAATCTACAAATGATAAATTGTCCACAGCTGCAATTTTCAGCTAAATCTGGGAATGGTGATTGCTAGATGTTAGCATGCAAATGCTTTTCTGATTTTGCCTGCCTGATTTCTGAAAATGTTTCTGGTTTGCAAAAGAATTTAATCTTTCCGATCTTTCTTTGACTAATGTTTACAAGAGTTATTGTTTTT